>OMNN01028307.1:19335-31014 GCA_900302755.1 Chromis chromis | reverse complement strand
ATGAATATGTTTGTTCAAAATAAGTCTCTGGGCTACTGATCAGAAGGTCAGAGGATCAAACCCCAATGGCGCCATTGTTGGGCACTTGAGTAAGGCCCTTAACCCTAACTGCTCCAGGGGCGCCGTACCATCTTAACACCTTTACTTGCATTCACATACAGTAAACACATCTGCCCATCACACCTCACGTGTTTGACTCAGTTTATTAAACACTTTCCTTTCACCATCTTCCATCTTCTCTGTCCAACTTTTCATCTATTTTCACCCATTGTTTTACCTCTCTCACTCTCCAACTTGTTTTCTACACACCGTATGATGACAGAGACAAGCAGTGAAGGGCAGCTCAGAAACAAGCTGCCCATCCAGTCCAGGGCCCGAGGTCCCATCCAACAACATCACTACCTGCTGGTTCAACCAGCATACCCAGCACGCCATCAAGCCAGTCTATTTATATCAAACATATATCATTTAAACCATCTGCACTGCCATTAACAGCAGTGCTCAGTTGGTTTCCTTTTTCCTGCTCAGATATAACAGCTTCTGTGTGAATGCAACCATTATAATGCAAAGCATGTTCATTTAAAGAAACAGAAAATGCAACCGGAAACATCAGTAAAATTAAGACTTATTTTTAGTCTAACACTTTCTTTCATACTAGTGAAGAGACCCAACTCCCTGTATAACTGAAAATGCACATCAAGGTTGAAATGAACTAAAGCTTCATTCAAGCTCAATGACCTGGTTTCTAAAATACCAAGCAAGCAAAATCTAATCTGTAGCAACTGTGAGGGGCATCATAATGTAATCACAGACTGGGAGCTTTAAACCTGACGGAACCTGAAGTTTTCCCTCGAGGTCCTAATGTATAAGAAGTATAGCCGGAGCCGTGGACGGGCCGGCCTGAGGTGTCTTAATAAACTGTAGACAGACGGTCCTGAAACGTCTGTAGGGCTCCTCTGTTCTAATGTGGGCTGAAGAGCCGCAGGTCGATGTCATCAGTGGTAGCTCTGGAGCCGTTTGACTTCGACTAGTGTCATGTGAAGTTAACAATGGCAGATGTAGGATATGGGTAGGGCAACCTATCACTGTTCATTGTGGATTGAGCGATGAAAGCAGATACAATACTTTTAGAGCTATCCCAAACCAAATTAAGCTATTAGTCAAGTAAGAGATGTTTGCTGATTTTATCCTTTAAAATGTGAGTTTGATGCTTTTCTTTGTCTTGCATGATTGTAAACTGAATATCTTTGGGTTCTGAAAAGCAATCTGAATAGGTCACTGTGAGTATGTTTATGTATAGGATTATTCAGAACAAATGTGCATGTATATTATTGTATTTATAGCTGTAAACAAGTGTCCATATGCTTTTATATAGTTATGTTTCTATTTACATGTGGATGGGGTAGATTCTTAATATGTATGCAGTGTACGTGTAGTTCTGAGCTGTTGAACAACAAGGATTTAATACTGTATACAAAGTAGTATAACTGTTCTTTTTTTAAATAATCAACCAAAACACTTGCATTATGAGTCCAACAGATGCTCACCATATGTATGCAAGTGCACATACGTTTAAGTGTACATGAATGCACTTATTCCTTATGTGCATATCTATGGTGCAGTTTTACAGCATTGGGTCGTCTTGATTTCCTGCCTACACAGCCAGTGAGCAGACAAGACAGTCACAGTGAGGACACAAACCGATCTCCAGCCTTCTTATGGCCCCAGGCTGAACCCTGATCCCCGGGGACCATGCTCCATGTTGTCCCCCTCGATCAGCTCATGAGGAGTCCTGCCATGTGCCACAGCTCACCCTTCCTCCGAAGGCAGAGCTGCTGGGAAGCATATGTTAGATGTGACACATGGTTGCACTGACACACGTGTCGGTGGCATGCATTCATACAAATAGCAACATCCTACCCCCCAAACTACACACAAAAACATAAACACACATTCCAGTTCCCTAAGCCACTTGGAAATAATCACCAACACAAACACGGCTGTATGTATGCACAGCAACATTAAAACACTTATCACCCTACACGTGTACACACGCTCACATTGACCAGAGACGTAAATACTCATATCTAGGTTTCCAGTTAAACAAATCTCTGCTTCCTCCGCAGCCCACATAGTCCCAACCCCATCCTCTGCAGAAGCAACAATACCATAGCAACCAGCTGGATTACATCCAGCATAATATGTATTAGATTTGATGGAGTCAAAGCGCTGGCCATAATCTAATTAAAGCTAATGTGTTTATATTTGTGTTGTGTGCTACTGATTGCACTCTCGGTGAACAGGAGAAGGGCTAACACTCACATGATGAGGCCAGTGCTTTGGCTGCTCAGACGTTTCCTGTAATTGAGGCCGCCGAGTTAGTTTATCCTGATTGGTTGGCTTTTGGTTATTCTTGTGAAACAAACACTGTGTAAATATGAAGGCCTGTGTGCACCAGATGCATTTTGACCCACTATTTGATGTGCATATGCTGGAGCCGACATGGAGTCATTTTATTTAGCGGTGCTGTGTCCACCAGGCATGGATCTGGCATGACAGCCAGACTGAAGCCTCACAGCAATTTCTGCTGTCCTTTATCCACTTCTGGTTTAGTTATTTTCTTGGTACTGTGGCAATAAACATTTTGGATCTGTGTCACTGTATGCACAGTATATACAGTATACACAAAAAGACAAAATAGAAAATCAGTTTGATCAAAACGTAAATGGGGGGAATCTTTTCATATCTCTGATTTATAGTCATCTTTGTTATTGGTAAAACAGAAAGTTTAAATTCATCCACAACAATTTTAATGACTGATTAATTGCTGAAGTCCTTAGGCGCAAATGACAACAAAGACAGATTTCAGCTTCTGGCCTTTCTGCATGGCCGAATGTCACACTTACACTAAATGTCAATACTGAAAGCAGTCTGTTCTATCCAGATCAAGTCTTTTTCAAAAGAAATGTCTTCAACAATGGTAACTAAAAAGACAGAGAGGCAGCCCTACTTTGTGCAATTCTATTATGAATAAGAAACAATAGAAAAAAGAATAATGTATTTGCTTTTAAGTTTAATTCTTTAATCACAGCAGCCTTAAGGCTAGAGTTCTAATTACAACATGTAAAACATTACTCCAGTTATATTAAACCAGCTAACTAATGGATCTTTTGTCTGGAACCCTGCAGGAGACCAAACCGTGAATTTGGTCAAACTGCAAGACAGCAAGCCAAAATATCTGACATGCCAGAAATCCAAACAATGGTTCGACTGCCAGATTATTGAGGTATTCCTCGGCTCCACTGTGCCTCAAACGACAACCAAAACTCAAATTATAAATTTTGTCAGGGGTTTGCAATTTGGCAATTTAAATATGTCAACTTGGAGTCTGGGAAATTGTGATGGACAGTTTTGTTGTTGTTGTTTTTTTGTTTTTGTTTTTTACAATTTTATGAATATTTTTACTGATTAAAGATGAATCCAGCATGAAAAGAATCATGACATCATCATCATCAGTACTATCACTTCTGTTGTCACAAATGACAGCATCAACCCATCATTGTATTAGTAATTTTGTGACCTGATTGAAGCTGATAATTAAAATCCAGTCTATATTGTATAACTAATTGATCAAAATACACTGATCAGCCACAACATTAAATCTACTGGATGAATATTGTGTAGGTCCTCTTGCACGGCCAAAACAGCTCTGACCTGTCGGGACATGGACGCGGGAACCTATGGGGGTGTCCTGGACTGCACCAGGACGTTAGTCGTGGACTCTTTGGGTCCTGTGGAGCCACTCCGGATCAGGCTTGTTCCAACACATCCCATTAATACTTGATCAAACTGGGATCTGTGGAGTTTGGATGCCGGGTCAATGGTTTGAGCTCTTTGTTATGTTCCTCGAGCCATTGCTGAGTAGTGTTTAAGGTGTGGTGGAGCGCAATGTCCTGCTTGGGGAGGCTGCTCCTGTCTAGGGAGTACAGTTGCCACTGGGGGTGTGCTTGGTTGAATATAATCTTTAGATGGGTGGTACATGTCAAGGTAACATCCACATGAATGCTAGGACCCAAGGTTATCCAGCAGAACATTGTATAGTAACGAGATATAAGTGTTACGCACTTCATCTGTCAGTGGTTTTAATGTTGTGGCTTATGGGTATAACACATATTACTCTGCACCCTTCACACAAAATTTAAATATGCATGTGTTTGTGCATGTGAAATGTAGAAGAACATCTGATTTATTAAGATGTTTGGATGCGTTTCTAATCCAGTTCATATCTTAGAAAAATGCACGTCACCTGAAGAGACATATGTCATCTCTGCAGTGTAAACATGATAACTCAGGCTGTGACACTAAGATTTTCATATCATGATGAAGCAGAGTCAATCTGCAGCAGAGTGCAGTGTTGCTCAGAGTCATACACTCCTCTCAGCCTTGTAAAGTACAGAGTGCCCGGCTCTCGCAAGGTAACCATCTTTCTTGCCCGTCCGTCTGATTCACTTGTAAAACATAGCTATACTTTATAGGCTTGTTACTGCCACAGGGTTACTCTTTTATTTATTAGCCTGTCCACAGTGAATGGATGTGTTTCTGTCTGTGATGTGAACCTCTTGAAGTCAGCCTGATTCCTGTGTTGCTTTCTATCAGGGTTGGACAGGAATGCTAATGCTATCAGACAATCAGTCCCCTGCTTCTAGGTGGATAAGACCTGTGTGTGTTTATATATGTGTGTTTGAATCCATGTAAGAGAAATGTGATTAAAAAAAACTAACTCTAGCATGTTAATTGTTCTCTTACGCATCCTTAAACTGTTAAATAGCTGCATTAAAAAAGAGAAAACACGTTTTATTTTCCACCCAGAGTTCAGATTCAATCTTTACACGTATATGTTCAAACTGTTCCATTGATTGAGCCGACTAAATATCACATTTTAGCAACACCCTTCCAGAGGGCTTTTGGGGGGGATAGGCCTGGGGTTGTGGCATTGCCTATCACGTACAGAGACTCTATGCATCTTGGACCACTGAGCCTCAGTGCATTGAACTCTGAGATAAATGATAAAAGGGAGTTAATCTTCAATGGCATGCCATCATAGCTCATTTCCATAGCAGGCTCTCTCATTGTAGCAGGATCAAATCTGAGCTGGCACAGAACAGTTGTTTCCATTTGATATGCCCCTCTGCCCACTGCACCATAATGGCTGCCCTGCAATAAGGATATACTTTTTGATTGCCAGTGAATATCCTGCAGCGATTCAACGCTTTTCCCTTCTGACGGTGTGTGTGTGTGTGTGTGTGTGTGTGTGTGTGTGTGTGGAGCCCATTCTGTTTCTGCAGCCGAGTTCATCTCGATTTGGACAGCGAGGCAGAGGATGGAGGGGAAAAGAAAAGAGAAGAGATTTTAGTGCACTCTCTGTTCTCTGCGATAATGAATGCTTTGTCAGGGAGAATCCATCAACGGTCACTGTGGGGGGAGGAAATGTCAGGGAAAGTTATGGTTTGTTGGCTTTTAACCCACGTGGCCCAGCCCCGCAAAGTAATTGAAGTACAGAAAATGTCATGTTGTTGCACTTCATCTATTTGTATAGCTGTCTCACAGGATAAATAGAAATATTGCTGTGGCAACACAACGAACAACAAGCGTGGTGTCTGTTTAGATCTGCAAAGTGTGGGTGGAAGGTTGATGTACCATACAATACACCACATCGCACATCCCCAATGCTGCAAAAAGAGAATCTCTATCGATTCTTCTTCTTCTTCTACCATTTGTGGGCTTTTTATGCTCTTGTGCCTCTTTCAGAAATAGCTTCTTCTCCTTTTGTCAATTTGATATTGTGAAGACCTGAGTGAAAAATCAGGGCTTGATGATTGCAGCCTTGTCGAAAGCAGTCGGGTATCTGTGTGATATGGACAGGAAAGGGATGAGTAGTTCACAAGGCATGAAAGAAGGAAATCTGTGTATGCCTTGTGCACACCCTCTCCCAGGTGTTCCTCTGTGACAAAGGAAAAAGATGATGCTAAAATAGATAATCTTCCTGGCAGGGAGAGCGCCAATTATTGTCTCCTCACTCGATTTCAGAAAACATTTCATTGCAGGCATTTTATCTGTAACAGTGTTAACTGTAAATTTAACACTATCTGACTGAATGCTATTTCAAAGCTCAACTGCATGTACCTATAAAATAAACATTTACATATTAGACTGAACATTGTATCTCATAGTAAATTGTGCAAGAGGTTCAAACACAATCTAGCATAAAACAGAGACAATCTGAGTTAGCATAAAATACAGGTTTTAAATAATAATTGTATGTATTAAAGCAAAAAGGTTATCCAATACCAACTGGACCTGTGTGAGAAAGTATTCACCCCTTTACTAAATTCAAAGCTCTACCAAATTGCATTGATAGACACACCCAGGCCTGATTAGTACCATCCCAGTTCAATCAAATCATCATTTGAATAGATCATTTTCAAAGGCATGGCGTTGATTAAAAGGGCTCGCTAAGCCAAAATCAAAAGAAACTCCAGAGGAGAAGAAGAAGAAGGTGATTGAAATACATCAGTCTGGAACAGGTTACAAAGCCATTTCTAAGACTCTGGGACTCGAGACATTATCTATAAGACTCAGAACAATAGTGAACCTTTACAGAAGTGGCTGACCTTCTAAAATTCCTTCAAGAATGCAGCAGCGAGTCATCTAGGAAGTAGGGAAAGATCCAAGAAACATTCAAGGAACTGCAGTCCTCTTTTGCCTCAATAAAGGTCAGTGTTCATGACTCAGAAAAACACTGGATAAAAATGGCATCTATGGCAGTGTGACGAGGTGAAAGTCACTTCTAATCCAGGAGAGCATCGAGGCTCGTCTAAATTTTGCCACAACACACCATGATGACCCTACATCTTTTGGGAGAATGTTCTGTCAACTAATGAGTCTAAAGTTGAACTAAGACAGGAAGCCGGTTACATCTGGAGTCAAACCAAGCACAAGGTTCTATAAAGAGAACATTATACCTACAGTTAAGCATGGAGGTGGCAATGTAATGTTGTGGGGATGCTTTCCTGCTTCAGGGCTACGACGAATTATAATAACTGAGGTAAATTCCAAGTGCAGCTCTGGTATGCAGCATGTTATGTTGGAAGATCTGACACTATTTAATGTGAAACAGCCATGAAGACAGAAGAAATCAATCATTTTAATTATTGTCAAATGTCTATTTATGTTGACATACTTGCACTGCTGGTACCAAAGGAGCAACAATGTGTGCTGTACTTGGAATGTTTCCGCAGTGTACCCATTGTTGTCCATCAGCTTTAGCATGCTAGCAGAGTTAGCTCTGAAAGCTGGGTAGATGCTGTGTCAATCTTATTCACCTTGTGAACCCTGGGCTAATTTCAGGGTAATTTCAATACCTTATATGGGCTGGCCACACATGCTGTATTCTGTGTTGTTGTTTTTTAGCAGTCTAGGTTATCCAGATCTTCTATAATATGATATACATTGACTACATTAGCATTTATGTTAAGGAAAGAAAAACTAAAATAAAATTGCATTATGAAATTGTTTTATTATTATGCATCATACCATGAAATGCTTTCAGTAGAGGAGTTATTCAGCCGAGAAGCAGGAGAGTAAAACAAGTAAAGAAATATGTAAAGATATTACTTTACATAGAGCTGGTCTGTCTTTATAACAGGGCTATTTTGGTATATGCAAATATGGGACAAGCATCATTACAAAGCTCTGGTTGTGCGCTTTATTGTGATATGTGTTCCCTATCTATGCAATGACGATTTCATTAGCAATTCAAAAAACAAGACTAGTGGATGTAGAGATGGACACAGAGCTGGATGCAGACTGCAACTATGATTAAATTTGATGTAAATTTAAAATTATGTTTCCTGCCGTCACTTCATTATACAGACAAGCAACTAGTATCAAAGGTCAAGTCATGAATTTTCATTTGATACTTGCTGCACCTCACTGCTATGAAAACCTAAACCTAACTTGAAGGGATGTAAATTTGAATTCAATTTGTTCTAGGAATTAAACATGTACAATGTGCTAACTTAAATCACACAATGATGTTGGGTTATAATCAGCCCTCGTGTATGGCCAAAAGCTGGGACTTCTCAAATTTTGCCTGCTGAACGAAAGCGTATTAAACCATGACTCCAAAAACTGAGATTCATAAATTTTGTGTACTCCTAGCAAACAAATGGACATCTTACTTTAAAAATTCTTCTATTAGGAAGCTTTTTTTTCTTTTTCTTTTTTTTACAGTTTATGGTTAGGTGAGTTGGTGTGGAATAACCAATCTGTTAGTTTAATTATATGCACCTTGAACTATTCACAGTACGCCCGTCCACGTCTAACTAAAAGCCGGTGGAGGATGGGGCGGATATATTGCAGCCAGTTCTAATTGAAGAAGGCCTGTCTTGTCTGTGTTGTTCAGTGATCCATGGATGGCCCCTTTCCTGCAGTTAGAGGTAGCTGGGCTTGAATGACAGCTTCCACGTTAGTGAAAGCTGCACAACCTCAAACTGATCAGCCTCTTTAACTGTTGAAGCATGGCTTCTCGTGCAGCCTGCCCTTCTTCCAGCCTGCCTCATTCCAATTCTGAGGCCAGAAATAACTGTCAGTGTTGGCCCAACTAGGCCCCCGGAATCCAGGCTCGCTGTCCATCGTAGACGGGCCGACATTCTTTATGTGAGTAATGGGAGAATGTGTGAGGCTTTATCTGCCATCCATCCCACGTATTGTTTGACTACCCTGCCCCAACAATGTAAACGCTCTGAGTCAGAGTTCACCAAGGTCGGGAGTGGTATTTATTGACCCAGAGAAAAGAGGAGAAAAAAATACTAGGAGAAATATTTTGCTGCGGTTTTAAATTGAGGGAAACTGAAGCAAACATAGCAGGTTGCAAACAACAGCTTTCCTCCTGAAAATGGCCTGTCATAAGACATCACATGATCACAGCACTGAGCAGCTGATGTGTTTTGATTCTGGCACTGTATGTTGAGCAGCGTACAATGATTTGATTCAAATGTTATGATTGGAAGGATGGAAAAAAATCTGCAATCTTCAGTAATTGTTCCCTGGAATGAAATTGATTCACACCCAACCGAGCATGAAATAACATTGGCAGATGACACTGCTGTTACTCTGCCTGAAACACAACACGAATCTAATAGGAATAATCAGCACCTTCTTGCAGAGAGGAGACACACATACAAAATCACACACACATACTTTTAAGCTATTAGTTGACGCAAGTGTTTTACCAGGAAGGGTTACTATATTATGAATTAATCCAAAATAGCGCTTACAGAAAAACGTTTAATTTGATGTCTTTGTCCTGGATGAAATGAACCTTTTCATGGCTGAGATGACAAGTAACAATTGCAGCAGCCAAATTCTGTGTCGGTGTACATATGAACGTGTGAGCATTACATAAGCCTATTTTTTTTTAATTTAAGCATTGACTGAATTCTGTGCTTTAAAAAACACCCTGAAAACCTCTTCATGTATTAAGGTATAAAAAAGACAAACAATTTACTACCTATTTACACACAACATTGAATTTTGACTAATATTCCATCTAGCATTTGGTTTCTGCAGCTTTTGTCCCTGCTATTTTGCCTAGCATATCACTAAGGAACAGAATAGAACACTGTTACACTCACACTATTTTCTCTATATTTCCCACTGTCATGATGCTAAACAGTATCTACAGCACACCCAAAATCACCCTGAATTTGGACTGAATAATGTACGAGTAATTTGTTTGCAAGTGTAGAAGTGGTTTCGAGACTGGATGGATAGGTAGTAGCCTAAAGCACTGCGCATGCTGTGAAATGGACATCATACTTATAGCATTGCCAGTTTTATCCATGAATATCAACTTTTCTGAGATATGGTCATTGCATTTATAAATTATGCTGCTGAGTTTGGCCCAGGGGTGCGGCGGGTACCTACACCGGTTCTGAAAACACTCCCCACACTGCTGCACAGCGCTCTTAGCCCAGTGGCTCTCTGGAGGCTCAGAGCTGATCAGTAAACAGACTGACCTGATTCTGATGCCCTGCCTCCAGCTATTCAGCCCAGAATCGTTGAGCATGGAGCTCCTCTCATGAGCTGACAGCCACAACATGGTCTTGGTATTTAGCTGGCCCCTCCCTCATGATTTTTCCTCCATTCAACAAGCTGCCTGAGCAAAGATATATGTTTTTTGGAATGAGTGGCTGCAAGTGGGTGTATATTAAGCAAGCAGAGATTAATATACCACTTCTGTACCAATCAATAGCTCTGACCGTCTTTGCATTAGAAAAAAAAAAGGGTGGAGAGCCAGGCTTTAAACAAACAGATCTGCACTGAGACATCCATTACAGGCCATGGGTTTGTAGCGACTAACCAAAGGCGGCTGCTACCTCAATGTCAACATTTTCTTAGATTATTATTGCATGAATGCATTTTAGTTTATCCATCTGCACACAGTGGAGAGTGACAGAAGTAAGTGGAAGATGACCCAGAACACCGGGAGAAACCTGGCAAGTGCCATTAATACCTTCTGTCATCCAGTAGTGAATAATTTTCTATATACAAAATGCATCAAAGACCGTAATAACAGTAAGTCAGGACCCAAGCTAACACCAAAATCTCATCGTGCATGAGACCGTAAATGAGCAACACAAACCCACTTTAAAGATACATATAAATATCAAAACCATATTATTGTTTCTACAATAGGTACTCATGTCTAAACACAAAACTACAACAATGAATCATTTAGTTGTCAAATAAATGCTTTGCCAACTAGGGGTAGGAATCACAGGGTACCTCACGATACGCGATACATGGCTCACGATAGCGATACTATCACGATACAGCGATACTGACATAATCGATATATTGCAAGACAATCACATAACGATACATCACGATGTCCTCTCATCTCATCATAAAGAGCTGGATTTGCTTTTTCGGTGAAATATTTTCTTCTTGGTATTTCATACCCTGGTTCCAGTGTGTGTAGCATTTTTCGAAACCCTTCATTTTCGACCACACTGTACAGGTGGAGGTCCTTGCAAATGAACCCAGCGATGGACGTTGTAATGCTGGCGGCCCTCGGGGACGAGAAAGGAAGCTTTACTTTAAAAATTGTATTAACGGCTGCAGGCTGACCTTAAACGTTAGCTGCATCAGCCGCTTGCTCGGCAAGGAGTTCAGGATGGTGGCGTTGCAGGTGGGTTTGCATGTTCGTGATGTTGCCTGTGTACTTTACTTTTGCGAGGCCCTTCTTGCATATGGTATAGTCTTTGTCCAGCTTGCTTGTTCCCTCGATGTTGCGAAAGCCGAAATGGGTCCACACTTTGGACTTAAACGTGGATGGGGCGTCTCTTACGGTAGCGTTGCTGTCCTCCATTATACCTGTACAAACTCTTCTTGGGCCAGTTCATTTCCGCTCATGTCTCCCTCATTCATGTGATAAACGCCACCGTGTGGAGTCATTAAGTAGTGACGCTGGGGAAATGGCAGCTGGCAGGGGAATCTGACAGGGTTTAAAGCGCCTTATTAGAGTGCCTTATTATATTAATTAAAGGGTCGATATTTGGAGGCAACGTATCGATACTCATATCGCACGAGGAGGGACGACGATATATCACTGTA
>OMNN01028307.1:0-19315 GCA_900302755.1 Chromis chromis | reverse complement strand
GTACAAACTCTTCTTGGGCCAGTTCATTTCCGCTCATGTCTCCCTCATTCATGTGATAAACGCCACCGTGTGGAGTCATTAAGTAGTGACGCTGGGGAAATGGCAGCTGGCAGGGGAATCTGGCAGGGTTTAAAGCGCCTTATTAGAGTGCCCTATTATATTAATTAAAGTATCGATATTTGGTGCCAGCCCTATTGCCAACTGTCATTTTATCAGCTAAATTATCATTTAGCTTTGTTTGCTGACAAAACAAGACATTTGAAAATGTCATCTTGGGCTTTGGGAAATCCTGATCAACATTTTCACCACTTTCTGACATTTTAACCAAACAACTAATCAATTGATAGAGAAAATAATGGACAAATTAATCGACAATGAAAATAATTGTTGTAATAATTGTTGCAGCCCTACTAAACAACAAAATAGGTCATTTGTCAGCTGCATACAGCTTGTTTGTATCTGGTTTCAGTTTCTCTCTAAATGTATAAAATAGCCAAAGTAGTTAAGTATATTTAAACCCTAGCAGTACCCATCATGAGAGTATACTCTCAAATGGGAACAAGACCGTTTTTCCTGATCCTTTCATTCACATTCAGTGAATGCAGCACTGCCATCACAGTTAAGTGAAACAGAGTTTTGGTAAGACATGAAATGAAAATCACAGTCCAAAGCCACACACTGAAACATCCAAGCAACCCTGAGGACCTTTGTGGCAATTTTACAATGTCATGCCATTTCCACGAATGTCACCACCCCACCACACCTAGTGCCTTGTGCTCCATGAGGGACATGAGTCGCCGTAAAAACGAATCCAGCACCATGGTCTACACAGTGAACATTACAGAATAAAAAAATGCACTCCTGGTCAGTGAGATTAATGATTTAAGAATATCTTCTCCATCCATCTCATATTGACTTTGTTAATGTGCTCACAGTGAGATACACCATATCTCTATCACCCTGTCGCCAGAATAGGCTCAGTCCTAGAAGCGGTGCAGCATCTCCATTGTCTCTCCTGGAAATTAGTGGGGGAGGGAATTAAAGAACAAGGTTAATTAAGAAAGAGCTTAAATTACAGCTGCTAATCACTGCAACTTACACACCGAGAGCAGTATCTACAGTCATTTTTGTTGAGAGCGAGGAATGGAGATGCGGTTCCACAGAAAAGTGCTGGAAACAATAGGTGAGAGGCTCATTAAACTGCTGACAGTGCCTTAATTCTTCCTTTATAACCAGCAACAGTGAGGGAGGCTTTTCCTCCTCAAACTTACTCTTCATAGTGTAGTTAGAGGTCAAGATGCGTGATGATTATGCATCAGCACTGTTGTGTTGAGCAGGGTGAGTGCACTGGAGACTGGTACATGAGCACAATTAGGTAGATCTATCTGAAAGTGTGTAATGGATTTAGTCATTTTAAAGACAGTCTCTTCACAAATGTCAGGAACAGTTACGTGTGTGCATTGTTTTTGGTCCTGAACTCCCTCCCTGACCTCTTTTTTGAGACAAAAAAAATCAAGTAGATTTGATAGGACATGTTTACAATAAGACAAAATGACCTTTTTAAACGGTACAAAGCACGTCACATGAGATTACAACTAAGTATATCTACTGGTTACAGTGGTTTAGAGATCCCCTGCAGGCACTCTAAACACCTAAGCTGCCTTCCTCATTGAAAATCAGAATCCATCATTTCAGAAATTCTAATATGGAATACAAGATGTCTGCTACATCTCTATTCTCAGTGAATGCAGGCTTCATGTTTGCAAATCACGCTTGTGTAAGATGCCTTGGAGCGGACTGAAACACAACTAGATACAAATCCTGCAGCCTCCAACATTAGGTGAGCTCAGAGGCACTTTGAGCAGAAAAAAATGCCTGTTAGTGTCAAACTCTGAACATCATCCTGCATGAAGAAGGTCGAACATCCAAGAGAAGTAACAATGACCAAAACACATTACTGAGTAGAGTGCCACTTTCATCATATTCACGGAAATGGCCCTAACTTGAACATGTCATTACTAAATGCCGCTTGCACTACTACTACTGAGTGTGCGGTTGTTCAAGACACCTGACTTTCTCCAGGCTGAGCAAACTGTACGTCACCTCATCTGGATCTCATTGCTGCCATACTGCAGAAAAGCCACGATGCAGGTGGGGAACGACAAATGTTTGAGAACAAAAACCCACAGCTTCATTCCCCTCCGTTCTCAAGACTGGCAGGGTTGGGCTGTACCAGCTGCTCAAGAAACCCCCAGTGTGGGAAAGTCTCCCCTCGGCTAATGGAAGACAAACACCTCAGAGAGTGGTAGAGATAGCATGAAAACGATTAAAGCGTGACCCAGATTCTGTTGTGTCTCTGGCCTTTCACTGCGGTTGACAAATACAGGAGGGGACTTTGCTAATGAAAACACTGAAGAAACACTAGATGCTAATGAAGACAAACAACCTCATCCCAAGGTGCAGCTGGCACAGGCTTTGACATGATGGGACAAGGAAGGTGCTTGTCGATAGATCTACGATATCAAAACTGAACATGTCAAGAATAAAAAGCTACAAAACTGAACAATGTCAAGAATAAAAAGCTACAATCATTTCAAATGCTCTGAATATAAAATGTATTTTTGCATTATGAATATGACGGGAGGGCAGCACTTGGAAACATTATTCAGTTCTAAGGCTATCATGGACTTTTCGTGACATTTCAGTGGTTGGCATTTGCTTTCTACAAAAAAAAAAGCTGTAAATTGTCCTGTACTTAATAAAAATGCAATTTCTTTAAAAGGCTTTTATGACATTTCTATGTATTCATTAGTTTCATGTCTTAAAATGGCATTGCTTCTAATAAAACATTCTAATTCATAGTCAATACGAGATCCATATTTCATTAAGTAGAAAAACCTATTTGCCACACTGTTATGTTGGCTGTATTTGACCCTATTCATGTCTTCAGTAATTACAGCTCAGTGTGCAGAGCTGTCTGCTTCATGACTTTTCCCACTGTCAGTATCTATTTGTCTTTCCAGAGATACATCACAAAAAAGAAAGATTTTTTTTCAAAACTCTGTGCTTTAATCTCCAAGCTTTTTGCTCCAGCTGAGCTCTCTGCAGCTCAACACTCCTAATTGACCTGTAGTTGAGTGCTAATAGACCAATAAGGCAGTGTTTGTTCCATTTTGTGCACCTTTGTGCAACTCACTTTTTCACTGTTGTGAGAGAAGAAACGGCGAGAGAATAAAAATATAAAAAGAGCAAAAGCCCCTTGATGTTTGCTAGTGTTGTCGCAGTGTCTGATGGGACTCTGGGGAGAAACGCTCACATCCCAGCGGGGAAGTCAACCTACGCCTTTAGTCGCAAACCTGCCCCTGTACTCTGGTGGGTTAACATCAATGAAGGGCATGAATGACACACAGCTGATCAAGCTTTTGCACTATGGACGGTTGAGCCCTAAGCCCTGCTAAACTCAAGTATACAATGTAGCATGTAGCATTTTGCAGATAAGGGTTCCTCACTGCTTTATCTTAACCCCCATCCAACCTTCCTCCCCCGAAATATATTCCTCTGGGGACTTTCTTTCTTTTAAATACTCATCTCTTTAAAGATGTCAGTCCCTCCCCTTTGATTCCTATCTCACCCATATCTTTCTTCTCTATCTGGTCTGATTTTTTTGCCCAGTCTTTATGAGCACATCTACAGGGATACTATAAAAATCTTTTGGCTTTGCAAAAAAGCACTTCATACTTGCAAATGCATGTAATGTTATTGATCTTGGAGATGAAGCCTGCTGGACTCACTTTAAGTTTTCCTAGAAAACTGAGGAATCTAAATGCTTAAAATGTAGAGGTAAAGTGGATTAATTCCTGGAATGTGCACATAGTGGTACACTGGCAGTGGAGCCCCAGTCACGAGGGATTCATTTAGCAAATATTCCAGCAACCCAGCAAAGAATCTAGGAGCCCATTCCACTATGTTTCTACCAACCCCTGATGCTATACGTGCCTAGAATGAACAAGGGTGTACTTCCACTGGTGGCCAGTAGGGGGCACTGACATAATACAGGACCATGCCAATCTGTTATGCCTGGCTGGCCCACAGAGATGTTTGCAGTAATTTAGTTCCACTGCCAATATATAAATAGGAATTCTGCTGTTAGCACAAAAGAGCGAGAGGGGGGGGGAACATACTGCCGAATGAATGTGAATTGCTCCCCTGCTCCCATTTCAACATCAAAGTAATCAAGGAAAACAAGCTTTTTTAATCGAAAGTATGCAATTAGAATAAAGCAGAACTGTCCTGGCTGTGCACACTGCCAGAATGAAGAGATTAAATGGGTAAGGAGAGAGTGGAAGCACAATCAGTGGAGCAGCAGCTATCGGACTGCAGTCAGAACAGATAATGTAACACCTTTCATTTCTGTCCTATACTGTTACGCCAAAGACTGACTCGATTCTGGAAGCTTCAAGGGCAGAGGAAACGCCAATCATTAGAGACAGCAGCGAGATCACTTTGTAGAAAAACCAACAAATGAAAACATCAGTTTCTGTTGTTTCTACTAGAATGAGACACGAGATCTTGAAACACCTCATTTTGATGCATGATCATTGAGTTTCCACTTCTACTTCATCCACATGAAGGAAATAAGCATACAAGGAATTGTCAAAGAGCATGTTAAATGGTCTGTTACAATATAACACTAATTTGTTTCTGGAGCATAATGCATCGTACAACCACTCTCTTTGCAAACACACACACACACGACGACACACAAACTCAACACTGCTATCTATAGGCATACCCCATGCTGTCCTATCCTATGCAGTGTCAAAACAATGATAAACATTTGGCCGCTATAGGAGTGCTCTGGAAACCAGCCAAGCTGAATGGGCTGTTTTGTTTCACTGAACAATAGCTCTGCTAAAAGTACTTAACAGCTGTGCTATGCTCTGGGTTCCCCACAGACTCACAACAGCACAGCGTACTAGGAAGTGTTGCTTTGTGCAGTTGTTCATTTCTTTATCCTTCTGGGAGCTACAGTATTCAAAATGTAGTATTCTGAATGAGGAGGAGGAGGAGGTACGATAATTGCCATTTGAGGCATGCGCTGTATCTCTTCTCTGTCAAGACTATCTGTGAGCAACTATAATTATAACCCTCATTTCAAAAGGTATTGTTAAAGTGCTTTATTTCATCTCAGTGCCAATAATAACGTCATTAGTTGAGAGAAACATTTTCGGTTTCTGTTAGCATTTGGCCTTCTTTTAGAACTCGATCTCTTTTCTCTGTCAGATATGCATGAAGACGTGAGCAACACACCACAGCATGTACAATCTGTACTCTTTTTTTATATCTTCCTTTCTGTAACTCTGTTCACTCGTTGAAAAACCTTCCTTTCTCCTCAATTTTCCATTTTCACTCTTATAAAAATCCAGCCACCAGAAGCCATAATGTAACCAGATAACATCTTAAGATAGGATCTCACCCTGGACAGCTGAACACAATAACTTCAGGTAGACTAGTCGCTAAGGCGCCCACTGTGTACAGGTCAACTTCAGTCTCTGTAGGATTGGAGCTAACAGCTGTCATTTTAGATCGATTTCTCCCCGAATCCCAGTGTAATAAACACTTGAGAGCATCGCTGGTTTGGTGATGTGTGAGTGTAATGAGGGTCTGTCACATGACTGACAAGTAATGTTCCTGCCTCTTCTTTCTTACGGATTCAGATGACCCCTATATGTCTCCATGTCCATCTTCTTGTCCACATATAGGTCATTACTGAATGTTGCCCTGCCTCAGTAATCAAATAGTGTTATACTCTGAGAAAAGAAAAGAAGTAAAACCAAAGTGTTTCAGTTAATGCAGATTGTCGGGATGGCTCTGACCTCCAAATTAATCCAAGCTGTGTCTCTACAGAGCATCTACTTCTTTATTTAATGCCTTTTACTTTTTGGACTTGGAATCTGCCCAGGCCAGATAATTAATCATGGTAAATATGATGCCTTAATTAGGTTAAGTGTCTGCTTTTTGGTTATGTGTCTGTTTTGTTGTCTTTTCTTTGTGGCTGGATTTTGTGTTTTCATCTCAGCGGGCATGTTATTTTATGCTGTGCTTACTGTCAATCACCTGACACCCACGGGAGGAAATGCAAGTCTCTGCCAGAAAATAATACCTCAAACAATAACAATAATAATACTTCAACATGTCACCTTGCAAACTTGTCACTTCCATGTCTTTTTATTTAGACTGTTTTTGTTAAGGGAGACGGCGGTTAATTTCCAGTTTTCCCTTAGTAATGTTTGTCTTTTAAAATAACACTAAAAAAATTAACCAATGTGACAAACCGCCAATAATTTTGCAAAGTAGATAAAGATGGTGACAAATAGGCTGTGACTCTAATTGGCAGCAATATTCTCTATTGACATTCTATATGCGAGTGTGTGGCAAGAAGCACTGCAAACACTATGGTTGCAGCTGTAGTGTTTGTCACATTCAGTCACACAATTGCTCACGTCATACGTGTCCAGTCACATATAGATATACACAAGTGTTCATACTAAGGGTGTAACGGTACACAAAAATCACGGATGGTACGGTACGTACGGAAGTCCCGGTTCGGTTCTCAGTTAAGGGGAAAAATGAAAAAAATGAAAAAAAGAAAACATTAGCATTAGCATTAGCCATCCCATTCACTCGCCATACAGACTAGGCTTATCACAGAAGCGCCGGCAGGAGAATAAACGGTCCTTCACATCCTGTGGTCCACTGGAAACTCCTACTTGTTTTTAGTTCCGCAATACTGTGCAACTGTGAGATGGAGAAGGTCCGCCACAACTGTGGGCACTATGAGGTTTTAAGTTTCGCAATTAAAACAATTGTTTTAATGAAGCCCACAGTTGTGGCGGACCTTCTCCGTCTCACAGTTGCACAGTATTGCGGAACTAAAAACAAGTAGGACCGTTTATTCTCCTGCCGGTGCTTCTGTGATAAGCCTAGTCTGTATGGCTAGCAAATGGGATGGCTAACGCTAATGGGTTTTTTTTTTTAAATTTTCCCCCTTAACTGAGAATCGAACCGTACCGAAGTACCAAACCGTGATTTTTGTGTACCATTACACCCCTAGTTCATAGACACAAATCCTCATAATTCATCCATCTGCACACTACGCCAACCATCTCTCATATCCTGTTGATGGTCGAGTGCTTGGTCCATCATTAGGAGCTCATCCTTCACCCTCATGCCACCTTCTATGCTAAAAGCCTTCCAACACACTGTACCCTCATTTAGAGAGAGCTTTAACAAGCAGCTACATTACTTGTAATTAATTCGACTCGCTTAATTAGCTTTATGGCTCCGTATATTTAAAACATTACGTAATTTAGCCAAGCACATACAGCTTTGTTAAGGTTCCATGCACCCTTCCATGTCGACTCGTGAAATGTCATCGCTTACATTTCTTTATCTTCCCTTTTGTTTCCTTTGTTCCACAGCTTATGATTCCTCAGTCACATGTTGTAAAGTTTCTAAATACTGACTACTACTGTATTTAGACTGGGCCTGCCTTTAATGTGTGATTGACAAGGGCGTTAATTATTTTGCTAGACTTGAGAGAATGGCAACAGAGCTGGAGTGCTGAGTGGTGCGTTAGAGGAATATTTTGTTCCGCTGTGCCAGACAAGAATTGAGCCATTGCTTATCACTTGAGAAACTGTGGTGGTCACAGTCTTCCTACAACTGGATACAACAACTGTGGATGCTTGAGAGACAAAACAAGTGGAAATCAGTTTAAATGGATCTGCTCCCTTAAAAAAAATCTGGCTACATTTCACTTCCCTATGGTCATTAATTAACCTGCTTACGACACAGTTGATTGGTAATGTGCACGGTCACAGGTACATGGAGCTAGAAGGTGACTGCTGTGCAACGCTGCCCAGTGTTGTGACAGGAAAATCTTCCACTGCAGAGGTCTTGGGTTCAATACAACATTGAAATTAATAAATACTGACTGATAACAGTAAGTGGTGAACAGCTTTAACTTGAAGCTAATATCCATGGAGAACAACTGCCACCGTTGTGCCAAACTGTGCACACAAGCCTATTAGTTAATGGAAAGCAGGTTACCACAGTGAAGACAATTTAGCACATCTGGAAGAAGTAGAAATATAGAAAGTGCAAGCTTTGCAATGAAGCCCATGATGTGGGAATCCCCTGTTCCCATCAAGAACCTGCCAAATATTAGCGCCGGTCCCATATCTCCAAGTTAACATAATATTTATTCTGGATCACCCAGTTCCATCTACTGCACCTTAGGTGATGAGTGCGGTTTCTCAGAACATGTATTTATTATATATTACTGCTTATGTATTTTACATTTCATGACTATTTCAATAATATGTATTTTCTTTTACTGTTTAATTCCATTCCAGATTAAATGGCTCAATGTGCAGTGCAAACACATATGAAGATATATTGGCAGCAAAGCTCTTCAAATTAAATTGTGTTTGACATGGATGTATGATAGGCTGATAGAAGATCAAAGGCCTTGTTAAGACAATCAGGCCAAATCCGTTTTTTTTGGCATAACCAGACTGTATTCAGATTGATTTTAGAAAGTCTTGCCAAAGGCTGAATGATTTGGGGAAAATATTTGTGATATTTCTGACTGATTTCAAGCTTCAATTCAATATTCACTGTGTAATAGAATTAAAACGTGATGAAACATGAACACAGAAGGCATCATCAAAACTGTGACACATGGAGGACAGGGTGAATTTGTAAAACCAATGACAACAGTTTAAACCCTGAGTAGGGGTGGGAATCACAGGGTACCTCACAATGCGATACATGGCTCACGATACTGATACGATCACGATACTGTGATACTGCGATAATCGATATATTGCAAGACAATTACTTAACGATACATCATGATATCTATAACTGAAAAATACAAAATGGCTGTAAAAAGGTTAACCCTCTAAGCGGAAAATTGCGACAAGCAACACTGCTGAATTTAACAAGCCATAGCTGTAAATATGGTGCCTCATGTAGTTACTACTTTACACCAGGAGATGTCAGACATCTGTAACTTCAACCTTCAAAGTTTTGGAGTTTATAGAGTTTGAAAACCACCCCCCGGTCGAGGAGACGAGGAAGTAGTGGTTGGAGTAATAGCGTGCGTAGCGGCAGCGAGTCCGTTCGCCATGACAGTCCACAAGCAGCACATACTGGAGGCGATGCTTCACCATGTCCATAGTGGGGGTAGCAGGGGTGGTCAAAACACCGCTAATGATGACGGGGGTAGCGGGAATGTAAAAAAAAACGCGGAAATAGCGGCAGAAGCCGTGGGAGAAAATGCACTGCTAATAGCGGTGGAGGCAGCAGTGGCATTCACGGTCCCGTCGTAAATTACGATGATGATGGCTGGGTTTGCTTGATGAGTGAATTTCCTCCCATCACAAACTTTAGGTCATACTGATGATTTTTCTCATTTACAGTATGCCTTTATCTCTAACCATTTTCAAGCTACAACCTTTTGAAATTGTGATATCGAAATTGAATATTTTATTGAAAAAGAGTTAAGTTCAGTTTTTATTTATTTACTGCAATTTGGTGTTACTTTTACTGGATTTGACACACATTTGGATGAACCACTTAACAAAAACTGATCAACTAACAGGGTTAGGGTTAGGCTAACAGCTAACAAAAAGGCTGACTTGAAACGTTAGCTGCATCAGCCGCTTTCTCAGTGAGGAGTTCAGGATGGTGACGTTGCAGGTGGGTTTGCCTGTGTAGTTTACTTTTGCGAGGCAGTTCTTGCATAGGGCATAGTCTTTGTCCAGCTTGCTTGTTCCCTCAATGGGTCCACACTTTGGACTTAAACGTGGATGGAGCGTCTCTTACGGTAGCGTTGCTGTCCTCCATTATACCTGGTGAACTACACTTTCCACGCCTGAATCACATAGTACATATTAATCAATGGGCAATCACAAACAACCACTAAAAATTTTAGTCTGCTCAAATAAAAAACTGAATTACAGATTAGTCTGATAATTTAATAGCCATTGCAGTATTGCATATTTTGCCACTTGTATTGTTTTAAATTGTGATTTTGATTTAATGTTAAACCTAGCCTGGACAGCCAAAAAATATCCATATTTTTAAAATCAAATCCGACTTACATTTCGAGGTGGTTTAAAATGCAATTCCAATCAGATCTCTCCAGATGGGTCTCTGGCCACTCAAATAGAATGTCAAGGTGTCTTTTGCATCACTTGCAACACGACACACAAAGACGATGTCCAATGCAGAGTCATGGAAGCACTGAACAGAATCCATACTGCTACTTGCAGAGCACCATGGAGAAAAGAAATGCTAAGATAAATAGTCTGCTGGCACTTGGAGTGGATGCTTCTGTTAGGTTGGTTATATTGGAACACACAAATCTGATTTAATCATTAGTGCAGTCAGCCCTAAAGATCTGATCTGAGGAAGAATCTAATCTGCCTACTGACTGGACAAAGCCAAAGAGTAGTGCATTCAACAACAAAAAATATAATAATTCAGTTGACAAGTTTCATTTTTTATTCTCCACAATATGTTTTAGAGCAGGTTACAAGTCTTTAAATGAAGTGAAATTTTCCATTGATTTAAATTCCTTATACTTAAAATCAGATTTTTTTTAAATGAAGCATTCCCCGAACAGACAGAAACACCAGTAAGGAGCTAACAACAGCAGCACACACGACAGTGTGTGTTCTCCAACCTCAACCCCCTTTATCGTATGCACCAATCGTCCCCTTCACTCCCAGAGCAGGGAGACCTCATTAAGGCAGGTTAAGGCAACCCACTAATGGTTCCTCTCAGTGCTAATAACATGGGGTCACCTAATATTACACACTGCTTTGTTCCATTCATCCAGCTATTTATCATGTATTATTAACAGCAAGGTATCATGAAATCACTGCTATAATCATAATAATGTTCTCATGGCCCAGGTTAAGACAGGCAACCCTCAGTGTGTTAGCAGGTGACTTATTATGGGCAGCAGAGTAGGCGCTCCTCCACCTGATGAATATTTCACTGCAAACTGAGGTATATGCAATAGCAATCAGTATCAAGCTGTGATGGACTTTTTGTATGTGTTATGTGCAGCATGAACTGCAATGCTTTTTTAATTACACAATGCTGTTTTTGAGATATGTTGCCTCATGTAGGTAATCAGACAAAGGATTTACATGCATTTCTTGCACATAATTATTTGCAAATATTCGACTAACAATGTTATTCAGTCATTTGTAATGAATGGATGGATGAAATAATTTATCATTTTTACACCTCTACATTATGGACAATTGTATGGAGTGGAAAATATGTGGAACATAGATGTGATAAATATGTCGAAAGAATATTTATGCAGAATAAAACAGAGGCTTAGCTGCCTCCCAAGCCAATTCAGTTTATACTCTTCATCTTTATTTCAAAAGCGCATGTCCTATATTTGTTGGAATAAAGCAAAGGTTTGTTTTAAATGTGCTGGTTTCAGTATTCTTATTCCTCAGTCTTCCAAATATTCAGAGGCCAAGGGCCAATACTCAGTAGCTTTTCAGCATCTGTTTAGAATATGAAGCATGCTGTTAAATCACATGCAGACCCTTTCTAGACTTTGGGAATCTTGCCTCGGTCATTGTAATGGGCAACGTTGCATTGCCAAGCAGGCAAGCTGATGTGATTTAGCATAATTTGAATAATGCCATTCATGGAAATGTGCAAGGGTGATGAAATTTTAATGGAGCTTGGGATAACACAACTGCTCCTCAATTACAATAGCTTTCTCCGAGACTCTGAGGCCTCAATCGTAACATGGCTTATTTCATTACTGTACTATCTATGGTTTTATTGGACTCGCTTAATTACTATGGATATCTCTATTGTTGCAGAGTAAGAAAAATCTGCAAAGCCTCTTTTTCTCCTCAGTGAGAGCCAGTTCTGCAAGCTCATCCTGTTTACTTTGAGGGATGCTGTCGTTTTGTACTGGTGTTTGCAAAATCTGGAAATCACTTCAGCCATCGACTGTTGCATAGATGAGTTGCATATTTTATAATAAAAAAAAATGAAATCATACGGTGGTGTTGTGCTTAAGTTAGTATGAGCTGTTTCCACACTGTCAGAATAATACCTCCTAAGAATTACACCAGGCACTGGACTGCACTGAGCTGAACACTCCAGTCAATAAGCTAAATATGACTCTTGCTGCTATGGCTCTACTGCACAATCCACAGCTGCTTTATCGTTCTACACAAGTATTTGCCTTCTAATACTAATTTGTGTATTTTAAATTTGGTTTTCTTCTGATATTTTATCTATTCCTACTGCTTTCATAGATTTTTATTTTTCATATTTCCTATTGGGGCTGCACGGTGGCCCGGTGGTTAGCATCGTCGCCTCACAGCTAGAAGATCCCTGGTTCACGTCCCAGTTAGGACGCCTGGGATCTTTCTGTGTGGAGTTTGCATGTTCTCCCTGGGCATGCGTGGATTTTCACCAGCTTCCTCCCACAGTCCAAAAACATGCTGAGGTTAACTGATTATTCTAAATTGTCCGTAGGTGCGAATGTCCTTGTCTCTATGTGTAGCCCTGCGATAGGCTGGCGTCCTGTCCAGGGTGTCCCCTGCCTTCGCCCGAGTCGACTGGGATAGGCTCCAGCCCCCCCGGGACCCTACAGAGGATTAAGCGGTGTATAGATAATGTATGGATGTTTCCTATTGATAAATGGCATTCAGAGCGAATTGCATGTAAATTAGATTTTAACAATTAACTCCTTAACTTGACCTGTAGACAAAAAAAAATCTGCTTAGGTTAAACTGCTGACCCACAAAGTTGTTCCCATTTCACTATGATGGACTCAAACAATACCAATAATCACTAACCATGTTGTAAAGCTGTACGTAATTTGCAGACGCTGCCTATTGCAGATGTGGGGTTATGGTTGAATTATGTAATCGGGTACTTTGAGCCAAGCAGTTTTATTGTTCTAAAACATTTTCCAGCAGTGTAGATGGTACCAATAAAGCAGGACAAGCTGAGCTTTATGCCTTTTCTGTCAAAACAGGGAAAAGTCAATGAGATTTCCTGTTTTTGCTTTTAAGACTCTGTGGGTTTCATTCTCTACCTTATTAAGTCGCTGGGCAGGGGTGAAAGATGTCCCTTATAAAAGTTTACTGACACCCAGCTGTTTATGGAGGGTTGTAATGCAAACCGACATCTAAGTGTAGGTTTACATCGAAATGAGCATTGTATTCTAGTTTTCTGACACAAACATTGTCTGAAAAAGATGGCTTCTAATACTACCAGCTGTTATTGTTTGCAGATTCAGTGGCTGATTCTAAACTCGGATGCAATCTCCTCTCATTCTCTGTGACTCTCTAACATTGCCTGTGAATGTGTAGCTGGGGAAATGTGATGCTAAATATTTGCTATTTGTTTTAAAACCATCATGTATTCAATAAATGGACAACGGCCACAAAGCGTCATCTTTCTCTTCGGCCTCACTTCCTCAGAGAACATTACACCAATTAGACTGCTTTTCCCTGACATTCTCCCATCAGAAGAGACAAAGTGGTTGGTTATATTTTTCACATCAAAGGCTATTATTCTTTTGTTTCTCTTTTCAAATCTACCTTCAGGATGTGTGAATTTTCGTTTTCGAGTTAGTCTTCTCTGAACTCAGCCATAATGGCGATGGCAATGCCAAACGAAGACAACAAGGAGTGTGTTCCCAGTAGCACTCCACAGATATCAAATTGTTTATTGTCTTTCCTTCTTCTCACTTTCTTTTGTCCTTTCTGTGTATCATTGCTTTTTCTATTCTGACACAGCATGTGAGAATTGGAAAAATCTAAAGGCAGCACCTAGTAGTTTTATATGGGGAACACATCACTACACAGCACCACAGCCATGTATGAGCAGTGGAGGTTTAAAAATGGATGATCCATGTGCATTATGTATAATAATGTTTTAAATATAAGATCTGCTCTGCTCCTTTGAGACTTTTGTCTGTATGGTGCAGGTTTATCAGGAGTGATTGATCTCAGCTGGATTTTGCATTAAAATACCTGTAGAGAAAATAAGAGGCAGAGAGCGAAGGAAAATAATCCAAGCTTGATACAAAACAAGTGTGTGATCACACACCAACTCTGCAGAATTACTGTCACATCTGCCAGATTGCTGCCGATGACTTACATACAACTGTTCCATGACTGTAAAAGACATTCAAAGTGTCATTCAATTCAATTCAAACAACTATGAATCAATATATGCTGAAGACATCAAAACAACTCAGCTAAACATGATCTTCTTTAACTATAAAATCAAATGAGTTCATACAAGTCAGGGGCACTGTAAAGCTCACCAAGCTATCCTTTTTTTTTGCTTTGGTTCTGCCTTTTATTCAAAGTTAAAAGTATTCGATTGATCTCTTTGCATATACTGTATGTGTGTCGGCGTTTGTAAACATGGACATGCTGTAACATAATTGTGTTTTCCTTATGCCATTAAAAGGAGTGGATTTCCTCACAATAAAAGAAACACTTTTTAAAAATCCTCAGCAGGAACATTTTTCTCTGTTTACATTTCAAGTTTTCTTGATATTGGTGAAAACTCTAGTGATAATTCATCATTAACAGATGTTTCCTTGCTGCCAATTTCTGTGAAGCTTTCAATTAAAATATGAGCTTTCCCCAGATGTTGATGCCACAACAAACAACACTGTGATATCTGTACCAAAGATTCAATGACAGATTGCACCATATGAACAGGAGGGAAACTCAAACTACTCTGTTTGCTTTAGTTTAATGAGGCGGTTTATGATTTCAAGGGGCAAAAATGCTTTTTAACAACCTGTTGTTAAGTTGTGCCTAATGGTGTTGCTGCCTCTCTCAGCTTTCATTATCAGTATGACAAACTAAAAACTATACATAAAATCCAGGTTTTAGCTTTTAAAAAACTTCATAGTTAAACAGCTTGAAGGCCGAGTGGCAATAGCCTTTGAAGTTTAGTGTCCATCTAATTAAAGTATTGGAAAACTTTAATCAAAAGGCACTTTTCAAACAACATTGAAGCAATTACCGATGTCCCAGAGTCCCTTTCAAACCATTCAATTATGCCATAAATGCAGTTCCTGTTTTTTTCATTGATTCTTCCCAAGAGAAATGTATTTAAAACTCAGCAGATTTCCCTACCTCTGCTGATATATTACTTTATAAAGCAGATTACTTCTCTGAAACCGTTAAATCTCTACACCAGTGCTGTCAAAAATCAGTCTCATTTAAATAACAACTCCACATGTACTCATCAAATTCATTACCCGCGTGTATTCATTAAAGTGTCAGTCTGTAGTTGCTGCACCTCTTCTCATTCCTCAGTCACACCAAGTTCACATGATTCACATGCCAATAATAACCATGTAAGTTAGTCCATGTGAGCCAATTGCTAATAGATGCTTCATATCTTATATATCAAGCCAACCTTTAATAGCAATGTCACACTCCTTGCTGTGTTGGCACAGGTAACTAATATCATCACTCATTGCTACATTGTATTACCATCATTAATGTTACCAGCTCCAATATTTCCCATCATGTATGACAAGCGAAAATGCGTGTTATGAAAAAGGTCCATGAGTCTGATTCCCTTAGGAAAGATAAAAAATATATTAGATGTGGGGAGGATGAGAAAAAGAGTAGGCACCACTGTTTTAAGCCGCACAAACAAACAAACGCTGTCAATTTTCAGGAAAGATTACTCAACACTTTCCCGCAAGTCTGCAACTAATCCCACTTTGAGCCAATCTCAACAACATGTGTTGGACAGATCAAATATGCCTCCGCCACACTGCAGCCGGCTTCCTTCCATTAACCTAACATGGCGGTAGAGTAAAACTCTAGGTTAAATGAAGAGGCTGTACCATCCATCCTTGACACCCAACTAGTAGAGGGTGTCACTGTTGACAGCTCCCATACTACATGACAGAATGATGAGCCAGTGGTGCAGAGGTGAAAAACTGAGCAGAGCGTGTGCTGTGTTGCTATATGACCTCCGGGATGAAAATACTTCATCACAAAGAACAAGCCTTTTTTTTTACCCCCCTTTCTGTGTCAGCTACATGCCTAAAATGTAAATGTAAGTACATGAATCACGATGAAACTGGCCAGCCATTCAGTCTGGAATGTAGTAAGAATTATGTTTAGGCTTTAATGGTAAAAGATCATCTGTATATCAAAAGCTACAGGCAAAATAAGTAATGTTTGGAGGTATTATGTGAACAGAAAGTCAGCTCTCTAGTGAGCATATCAAGTCTCACATACCCCTTTTCCACCAAGAGGAACCAGGTGCTACTTCGGTGCTAGTGCTGGTGCTTAGTTGGTTCAAATCTCATTCCTCTTAAGAACCAGTTTGCTTGTCCATTGGCAAGGAGCCAAGTTGGAGCCACGCCATTGCATCACCATAAAATGTCAGTATGTCACTGCATACATAGCCGTTTGCCCAACAACACTCGTGCCACAGTGCCAGGAAGCACTGGGTCTCCTACTCCGACCACTGCTGTTACCCCTTTTCCACCAAGCTGGTTCCAGTGCTATTTGGAGCCAGTGCCTGACTTAGCACCAGTTCTTTGTCTTTCCACCACCTAAGCACCGGCTCCTAAAAACTGGTGCTTAGTAAGCACCAACTCTTTGCTGGGCCAGAGCTAAGCACCGAGTACGTCAGGGACTGGGGGTGCGGTTATCATGACCTACTACGATCAATGGTGGAAATGGACACACAAGCGGTCATTTGTGTCCTTTTTCGCCAGGACGTCCCAGGTCCGATCGCAGATGTATTGGAATGACTCCCGGGACACACGGAAGTTGCGTGCTGAAATCTGGTACAATTGTGTCCCACCAGTAGCACGATTGCAGATGTGCCCGGGCAACAGCTGATCTCCACCTCGCAAACAGCCTTAAGACCATCTATAAACATAAACATATATATTATCATCAACTTATTGCGTTTGTTTAACTGCTATGTAATCAATGCAAGCGTACTGGTTTTACGGTGACGGAATTGCGTGGCTCCAACTTGGCTCCTTGCCAATGGAATAGCAAACAGGTTCTTAGGAGGAACGAAATTTGAACCAACTAAGCACCAGCACCAAACTAGCACCAGGTTCTTCTTGATGGAAAAGGGATAGTATCCATTTTCAACTGTTTTAAAAAAAAATCTAAAACAAAATTAAACACGAGTCGCTCGGCTATTTTATTTTATTTTTTTAAATGGCGGTTCTGTGTTTCCACCGTTGATCATTGGTCACAATAACCCAGCCCCAGACATACTCAAACAGCAAAGAGTTGGTGCTTGCTAAGCACCAGTTTTTAGCACCTGGAGACGGTGCTTAGGTGGTGGAAACACAAAGAACTGGTGCCAAGTCAGGCACAGGCCCCGAACTAGCACTGGAACCAGCTCGGTGGAAAAGGGGTGACAATGCTGACAAATTAGGAAAGCCATCCAGTATTAAGTGCTTAAATTATGGGATTCAAAGTGGAACAAGATCAACACGGACATGCAAGTTCTGCAGCAACATATATTTTAAAGTCTTAAGTATGACCCAACTCATGGCAACGGCACTAGAAAAATCCAACAAAAAAAGCTAATAACTCGTAGCATTTACTCACTACACTTCATCAGAAAGAGGGCATGTTTTCCATCTTTTTATCACAAACCTCTACTTACCTCATAATTTTCATTATGACTTGACCTTTATGGAAACAGGTTTAAAACTAAACTTCAATTTCAACATATACATATTAATAGCATTCTTAAGGTCACAAATGAATAAGGCTTCAGGAGAAAACCAGTAGTGAAGTTAAAATAAAACTCTTGGGGCATGTGTCCTCTCTGGAGGAACAGGATTTTAGCTAATGGAAGTCAAAGGTTAGAGAATGTTGTCCTACCCTGAATTTAAATGTCGAATATCAAACTGGGCTGGTTTATACCTTTATATATTGTCAGTATATGCACAGTATGTGACATTTTGCAGTGAATCAACATGTTTTAATAATGTGATAAGCACAATTAGCAAAATTATTATAGCTGAAGTGGAAGCTAATGTATCTCTAACACATCAAGCTCTTATGCCTCCATGTGATTTACATTATGGTATCTGAAATTATTATTACAACAATTAATTAACAGAGACACCTCTGACAATACAGAATGATTTAAGAGTAACTGGCTGCAAAGTAGATTTCTCATATGTAATTAGTGTTTTCTTGGGCAGTCCAATCTTAATTTGTGAACATGAACAGGAAATTGCTTTCAAAGCTTCCAAAGCAAAAGGAGCCAGGGCTGACTAATTAATAGCAGTGAGACACAAACACTACAGCTCAGGATTTAATAATGTATCACTGAAGAGACAGAGTCAGTACATAAGTCAATTTGTAATGATATAGGCACATGTTTAGCTGTTCATTGTGCATGCTCATGTTACAGTGATGTTTTCTAATGAAATGTGTAGCCCTTAATTGTCTTCCAATCTATACCGCTAATCTTTCCATCTTTGTTTTGTTGTGCTGTAAAGAAAAACATCTGAGCTTCATTGCTTCTTGGCATACATTTCACAAGTCGTTGGAAGGCTACTGAAGGGATGAAACACTATTCTTTAAGAAGACAGGGCGGTGGTGAAGATCACTTTCTAAGACAGAGATTTGGCAGCTGTGAAGACCATCACATATGATTCACATCAGTTTCATACTCAGTTCAGTAAAACCTCGAGCCCTGTATGGAAGCATCTGTTTCTTTTCATTCATTTTTGTTTTAATTTGTCTACCATTTGTATGTGTTTGGGTTAGTTTGTCAATTTAATTGCAGAGTTTCTCTAATTGTCTTTAAAGATAAGAAACATTCTAAAGTAAAGACAGGCTTCCCACAAACAAGGAGCCAGAGTTTGAATGAGCTTCAGTTACTCTATATCAGGGGTGGGGGATCCTGGTCCTCGAGGGCCACTATCCTGCATGTTTTAGATGCTTCCCTCTTCCAACACACCTGATTCAAATGATCAGCTCATCATCAAGCTCTGCAGAAGCCTGATAACGATCCTGATCATTTGAATCAGGTGTGTTGGAAGAGGGAAACATCTAAAAACATGCAGGATGGTGGCCCTTGAGGACCAGGATTCCCCACCCCTGCTCTATATAGTAATTTCTTGACCTGAAATCAAGAAATTCCTCATTTCTATACATAGTTGGATACCTTCCCTTTGTATTATTGTGCTGCTCCCCACAGCTTTGGC
>OMNN01028306.1:0-23184 GCA_900302755.1 Chromis chromis | reverse complement strand
GAAATATTATGCAGATTCTTAATAATTTGAAAAATGCCACATAATGAAGAGAATTTATTTTTCACAGCAGGTAGTAAATCATCACAAAATATCTGACGCCTAGAATAAACTGTCCCAAATGTGGTAGCAATTTTAATTCTTCCATTCTATAATTAACCAGACTTGTCATTCTTTAATGATCTTTTATAATCTTTAACTACCTGAACCTGACTAATGACCGTGACAAATTAAATATTTATTGAATAAATTATTGCCATCCAAGCACAGTAACATTTAATATATTTTTAATAGAGCCTAATGAATGACAGTGACGGAAAAATAATGGAGAGAAATTAAGCACACTGAAGAAATTTAGAAAATCTAGGAGGGAAAATATATTTAAAAGTGAAGCCAAATGCAGAAAAACATCCACATTTCTCAGACGTTTTTTTTTTTTTTTTTAAAGTTGGCAACATAAACAATTAAAAACTTTTCTTTTAATACAACAGAGACTTTGTTTTTCCTCTTAATGCGCTGTTGCTTTCTTTTTTTCCCTCCTGTACTCGCTGTCGCTGTTAGGACCCTGCTCTTCCCTTGGCCTGCAGCAGGCAGTCCTGAGGCCCTTAAAGCCAAAACAAAGCCCCGGGAATGTCCTTTACACAACTTGGACAATAGCGCCGGGGCTCCAGCCTGACAAGTAAAAGAGCTCCGACAAGGCGGTGGCTAATTGCCTGCCCTCCCTCCATTCAGCCGCCCTGCCACACTCCTGCCATCTCCTTTTGTCCCACGTGCACTTTCTTAAGTAAACTGCCAGTTCGCCAGCGAGTGATGGACAGCTCCCAATCACCCGACCACAATGGCATCAACGCCACGACACAAGAGAGCAGAGGGGGGATACAAAAAAAAAAAAATACTCCACTGTCTAAGATGTTCGCACGAGACCCAAAAGTGTGCGAGAAAAGAAGAAAAGCAAAACAAAAAAAAGAAGAAGCGTGAACAAAAACTTTTACAAAACAAGGAAACGGAACAACCTATGACCTTTACCAAGCCATTGTTTTCTCTCATAAATCCGAACAATTACAGACAAAAACAGCAGAGGAAAAAAACACTATTAACGCACAACTTCAAAGTCTTGCTTCTCTTGTTCTGGCATTTGATATAATAGTTACAGTATAATTATAGTATTTACAAAAAATTATATTTGATTAAAAAATACAAATGCTTAAAGATTTTAGACGTGAAATGCAAAAAAATATGCAAAATGCTAATTAAATAATAACGGCGATTTATTAAGATGAACAGAAGCAGAGGAGGCACAGCAGATGAGACCAACGATCAAATTCCCTCAAATTTAAATCTTAATCCAATATATATTTGAAACTGACTCAATATAAATAATGCCTGATATTAATCTGATTTAGTATAATTGTGTTTTACAGCACAATAAGCAACAATCATATTTAGTTTGATGTCTTAGAATAATACACCCCTGTCAGGCTGTCAGGACAAAGCAATCAAACAGTGCCTTTCATTATCCAAATTGTCAATCTGTCACTTAGCAACATAAGTGGTATAAATTGCCAAACGGAGCCCAGAAAAAAATAGCCATGAATAAATCCAGCCACAACATAATATTTAAAGTCAAACAAGCGCGAGGAAATAAAACACAGCTGTAATTAAAATGTTGAAAAGTCTTACCATTTAAAAGAGCTGTATTTGGGATGCTGCTCGGTTCCTGGTTAAAACAAGCATGCTGGCACTCATGGTAGTGCACAGACTCCAAGCAGACTCCCACCACCATGTCAGCCACTAATCCACTGGGGGGCAGCACCTCATCTACAGCAGCCCCTCGCTAAAGCCCGATGGGTTAAGCCGATAAGACAGCGGCCGGAGGACCGGGCGAGAGCCAAGGCAACGCTGGAGCGACTTAGGACGGCGGCTCTTCAGGTCCCAGAGCGCAGAGGACCAGCGAGCGGGCGGCCAGGCAGGGCTGGCTGTTCACTCGCAGCCGCCTCATGCATTTAAACGCGCACTCAGGCTGCGCTGCTCTTCTCCGCGTCCGACCGGGACTCCCTCTTTCCCCCTCGCCCATCTTCATATCCCCCCTAATAAGCTCTTTTGTGTCCATCTCTCTTTCTTTGATAAGTTGAAAGAACAACAAAAAGAGGGAGAGAAAGAAAAGGCTTTCATTCAGCGGCTTGGCAGACATAAAGGTAGTGGAGTGCCGTCTATAGGAGTTGCCCTAACTTGGCTAAACTCAAGCAGCGGGGTGTCTCTCGTCATGTCATTAATCCCCAAAACTAGCCACGCTCCATTCACCGCTAGTCACACTAAATTAAATGCAAAATCAAAAAACACAAACGCCGGGCAGAAGAAGTGTCAGAAAAAGAAGAAGAGGAAAAAAAAACGCTAGAGAAAGCATTCCGATCCAGGGCAAAGGGTGTGTGGTGTTGCAGCCACGTTGCCCCCAAGTCCTGCCCGTCGGTAGCCCCAATTTTTGATGTAGGAAGCCCCGGAAAAAACAGCCACACAAAAGACAAAAAAAAAGCCAAACATTTATCACCAAAAAAAGAGCCTGTCATTGTAGTGCAAGCTTTTGCACCTCCAACTCTCCTGCCTGAACTCTCTTAAGACAACTGAGGGGGGAAAAGGAGCCCCAACTCCAAAGTCAAACCTGCCAGACAACAAGGCAACAACAGCAGTTAAAACAATACCAAAAACACAAATAAATGGATACAAGCCGTGGATGGTTTTCGGGAGAGCTGGCAATAGAAAATTCAACCCGGCCAACTGGTGGCTTGAAGAGAGGAAGCCCACTCTTAAAGCCGTGATCCGACCATCCACTATACCACCGCTGTGAGCCTTTTAACCACAGCAGAAAAAAATTACTATTGATCTTCAAATGGCGATAATTGAAAAGATCAAAAAGATTAAACAAAAAAAAATCGAGAATGTGCTGACTTACCATGTTGTGCTCCTTTTTTGTTGTAAGCTTTTGTTTAAATAAAAAAAAGATATTTGCTCAAAGATGCAGCATTGGAGGTGTCAAATTTTTGTAGCCGTCTCTTGATCGTATTACTTCCACAGTCCTGGTTTCCAATGCGTCTGAACTTTTTCCCTTTCTCTTTTATTTTGTTTGTGGTACCTAGCCTTTTTTTCCCCTGCTTAAGACTTTAAAAGCCTTCAGCTCAGTAAAGCAGCACAAATTATCTTGCCACCTTGCTCAGCTCTGATGCTTTGGCCGCTAACTTTGGAAGGCCCTTTACTACTGCATCAAAATTAGCATTGTCAAAGCAGTTAATGAATATTAATATTGTATTTGTCATTGGAGCTGGCCCATTGCTGAACTCCAAGTCATCCATCAGGGACAAGATTAAGCACACAATTATTTCTGACTGACAGGGACCAAATCTGGAAGATTTTTTTTTTTTTCCTCCAACAATTTAAAGAAAAAGACACAACATCATCTTAAGGTACCTCCCATGAGACGAGACAAGATTAATACACTTTTAATGAAGCAAGATTTCATGGTGCATGAACAGCAGGGACCTCAAGAAAAAAAGGAGAGGAATATAGAAATATTTTGACTCAATTTTAACCATTTTTCTAAGGATCGCATTTATAAATTACAACTGATTTTGATGACAGGAGACAAAAATTTTAACTCAAAGAGCATCCTCTTTTTTTCCCTTTTCTTTTGATGAACTACAACAGATTTATTCTCCTTGATTTTTTTTAATAAGATCTGGATTTGGTTTTTTCACCTTTGTTGGGAGCGTAGAGATAAGAAAAAAAAAATTAAGATGTACAAGCGCTGCGCCGAGAACATCGCCGGCGCTAAATTTAACATGAAACATTCATTAAAAATCCTGGACCTCCAGCGCTCTCGGCAGAGCCCGGCGGAGCACCGACCGCTGAGGACCACACAGGCAGCCTGCATCAGCACCACCCGCTGCACCATCCAGGAGCTTTCAAGCCCACAGAAACAGCAGAAACACCGGCGCTCTGTCACACACGGCTCCCTGCACACTCTTTTTTTAAATCAAATACACCACAATGCACAATTTTAAATATTTTCCACCATAAAAACGTCACTCCATTTCCTCTGATTAAAATTATTTCTGGGGCGATTCAATAATTATAAAACATTATATTTATATATAAACAAAAATCATTCCAACCTGCACCTGACTTGAAAAATTAACCAGATGACATTTCATCTTCTTCACACAAAATATCACAGTATTTTATTTATTTTTTTTACACCATTTTAAAAATCAAACACATTTATGACATACTGTAAATTCTCAGCATTATGCCATTTCCCCCCCCCTCCACAATTATCTGATCACTTTTCTCCGCTTGCTCATTTCGGCGAGGAGGAACGGCCGAACAGAAAATCTTATTTGGGCTCCAATTAAAACTTATTTTTCTGTTTGCGCCCTCTCATGAAGAATATACTATAAAATAAAATAAAAGGGGGGAAAGCACCGATGGGGTCGCACACAAAAAAAAATGGCAGATGTGGGGCACTAATGCCAGCAGCCCAGTGAATTGGTGTGAGTGTGGGGGTCAAGCTGCGGGCTCACCTTGGAGCGCCGGGCCCCTGCCGACCACCCTGCCGGCTCCCTAATACCATTAGCAACCCTTAGATGAACATACTAAATTGGCCTTTTGTTCTCCAGGTGCCGATCCAGGCCCCACCAACTCGCTGGTATCACGGCACCAAATACAGATGGTGCTGCCTTTTTCTGAAATGAATAGCGCGCCTAAGAAAGCGCTCCTTTTTCCCCGATTCTTCCCCGTCTCCAAAAGCCGTCGGCATCACAATTTCTTTTTTCCAGCGTTCCATTTTACTTTTAAAACTTTAGATTTCACTTTGTAACATTTCTACTAATTTATATATGTTGAAATGTTAATTAAATGTGTTTTTATGCACAATTTACTATTAAAATTTACAACATCTCACAATGAGAGCAGTAAAGAATTACAAATGCAGTAAAATTAGGAATCCAGCTAGATTTTAAAAATTAATTTCTAATTTTGTTGTGTTTTAATAATTATATTGATTAAATAATTGGTTGCCAAAACTATCCGAGAATCCAAATATCTAATACCCAGCCATTCACATTAATAAATAATGCCTTTGTAATACAAACATAAAAGATGCGGACGCAAAATGCACATCTTAAAATTCAAAAGACTGCGGAGGAATGCCCGTAAATTAAATTCTAATTAAACAAATGATCTTTTAATTGTTGTGACAAAAGCACAGACACTGATTAAGCGTTCACACGGGGGCCGTCTATGAAAACAGGCACCAAACGCTGCGACTTAATTCAAGTTGAGAGCCTAAAACAGGTCCAATCTAGGTGAGGAGGAGAGAGGGGAAGAGAGAGGCGAGAGCGAGCTGAGCAGGCAGCTCTGTGGCCCAGCGTGATCACATCAGCGCTAGTATCAAATTAACTCTCTGACTTTGAAATTTATTGATCTGCTATTAAGACACTAGTGAACTTGATGAAGTGAGTGCTGTAGGTGACTCTGGGACTTCAAAGTCTTGCACCAGCCACATAAAACAAGCCACTTTGATCCCCGCTCCGCTCCTCGGATCTGGAGAGGGGGCTTCAGAGGAACCCCCAATTCTTGCTCTCCTCTCTTCTCCCACTCACCCCGGAGCCCGGGCTCCAGCTCTCTCTTTCCCTTTTCTCCATGTCTGCTGATGCCCCAAGAACCAGCGAAGCCCCGGTGCCACACAATGTTCAATCGCGCCACATTTTACAGAATAGTTACCAAGTCGAGAGCGCAGCGGCGTACGCTGGCGCAGACAGATCTCTTTTCTGATTCACCAAGAAATAATAAATCCAACACACACACACACACACACACACACACGCACAAGCACAGAAAATGCAATATGATGTCAAAACAACTACTAGAATAAGGCGGCCATCTAAGCGTATTGGCATTAAAATTCAGTGTCGATAAGAAGGGGATTCTTCATGCCAAATACGGCATGTAATAAGGTCGGCGATGAGAGAGACAATGCAGAGTGGGAGATAGCAGCACTATTGTGTGGTGAATACATCCCCCTCTTCGCTTAAGGCAAGTCTTCCCACTACATTAAATACTGTGTGCTGCCAATCACACCTGCCTTTTTTTCATTTTGTGCCACTGGGTGGAGGTAGTAGTTAATGTTTTCAACATGCACTGTATCACTACAATACACTGAAGCAGACACAACCCACAACTGGCCCACAGAAAAGCTCACCTCTTCTTACCAACATTATGGGACAAATGCAAAAATAACAACAACAAAAATAAGAAAACCAAACAAAATAAAAATCTTTTCCTCCTGATTTTGCAACAAAACTGCCCTGCAGAACTGAGAAACTACATCTCAGGTTCACCCTCCGCTGAGCTGCTAACTTAGCAGGACTGAGTAAAATAAATATTAACGGCTAAATTAATCATCGGCAGGACAGTGTTTGCGCTCAGGCTCCAGCGCTCAAAGGCAGGGTGTGTGAGTGTCTGTGTGTGTCTGTGTGTGTGTGTGTCTGCACTTGGAGTGCCGGGGCTAAGCTGCGTCTGTTTAATTAAGAGGGGTAAAACAGATGACAAATGCGAGACAGTTAAACATTTAATGTGTGCTTATCTCCCCCCTCATTTATTTAGTTGGGAGAGATTCAGAGTGGGTGGCGTTTAAGAGTGATGTGCCGGCGAAACGCTGGCGGAATTAGAACGCAGCCCCGTGTGCCGAGAGGAGTCAGCAGGCAGCACACAGCCAGTTCCTGACAATTGTTTTGACGTTTTGCAACTTAATTCTGTTTGATGAGAAAAGAAAGGGATTAGGTGATAAATCAAATAAACACAAATATGGATTCTGCTACACAGCTGTTTCTGAAAAGCAACGGGAAAAAAAAAGAGAGAAGAAGAGTTTCAATGTAAATGACACAGTGTCACTTAATTATGGATATAATATTTTTAGCAGCATTGCCTAAATTGTCAAAACAAACCATGCAATTAAAAATGCAACCGCATCAAAGGCCCCGGTTTCTCCTTCATTTCACCTGACAAAGATTTAATTTTTTCTCTGGTTGATCCCCATTGTGTATCTCGCGCTGATGCACATTGCCTAGAGTCAATGTCAAATCCCAGCTCCAAAAGTCCCGCAAAAAATACAGAACGAACAGCGCCCGCGGCACACACACACACACACACTCCCTTTACTCAACCCACTTGCAATATCTCACCCAAAGTTATCGCTTCCAATGTGACAACGTTAAAATGGAAAACAAAAAATATATAATATCTTATATGTAACATATCTATACTGTATTTACATTATTTATATATATATATCACAGTATAGAATGAGGGAGATAAAAATGGGTAGTGGGGGGAATAGATGGATAGATGGGGGAAAGCTAAAAAAGCAAGAAGAGAGAGAGAGAGAGAGAGAGAGAGAGAGAGAGAGAGAAAAAAGCCCTGTGCCACAAGCATATATAAGAGAAACCTTCACCAATTAGTGGGGAGAAACGGGAGAGGGAGCTGCCGCGGCGTCGGCACTCAAAGAGCCAGGCCTCGCGGCGAAGCTGTCATGTCGGCAGGATTGATCAACAGGCCTGCTATTTCTAATGGCATGTTGTCATGAAGCTGCAGCCATGGGGAGCCACCTGCCTCAGTCCTCGCACAGCGCTCTGTGTGTGTGTGTGTGTGTGTGTGTGCGCGCGCATGTGTGTTTATGTGCGTGAAAAAATATGGGGTTGGGGGGTATTGCAGCAGCCATACCTATTCTTTGCCCATATATCTTTTACTAACAATTTGAAAACAGCCTGGAATTCTCCTCCCACTCTCTGGCAGTCTACCTTGCCTACCCCTGAAAGAGGAAGAAATGTGCCATCTTGGATTGTTCTTTATTCTCACACAGCAAAGCCAGACTATGGTAAAATCCCACACAATGGATACAAAATGTGTGCCAGACTGGGGTTTTACTAGCGCAATAATAATAATAATAATAATAATAATAATAATAATAATAATTACAATAACAGAGTATGAATACAAAAGCTGCCTTTGTTTACCCATTCTAATCAATTCCATTATTCTACATGGTGAATATTTTTACCGTTCAAGAAATAGATTCCTCACTCTCACTCTATGAAACACTACACCAGCATGTAAAACTATCCTAAAAGGCATCGCGTTTGATTTGAGCGCACTTCCTTTATACATAAAAAACAAAAAAACAAGCTTGCCAAATCATCAGCCAACAATGGAAACTCGTCTGCAAAATGCCATCGCAAAAAAAAAAAAAAAAAGCAGTCAAAAACAAGAAAATTACTTTATACGAACAAAAAAAAAAACGTCACGCTATCCTCGTTTTTCAGTAACACGGCAACAAAAAACCGCTTCGGCGGCCAAACAAGCCCGGACTCACTAACAATAAAAAGTCAAATAAAAGTTACAGAACTTGAGAGTTCAAGGTAGCGCCGGCTACTTGGAGTGCGTGTCACGTACAGTTAACCTTTTTATCGGGCATGCCTGTGGTCTCATCAGTCGATGAAATTCTTTGCCCGCGGCGGTGGCTTAGCCGAGGGACACGGACCAATAGAAAAATATTTCATTGTGTTAGCATTTCAAATGGCGAGTGGAGGGTGGAGAGGAGGGCATTTGGAGGGGCGGTGGGGGAAGAAGCTCGAACCGATCGTTGCCAGCGGAATTAATTGCCTATTCTGAGAATAATGTCCCTTAACCACGATCCTCGGAGGGCCGAACGCTAGCAGAGGCCACTTTTTTTTTTTGTTTGGTGTCTTCAAAAGGAAGAGCGCTTAGGGGTACTGGCCGTATTAGGGGTTTAGCTCGGTCCCCTTTAGGCTGGGAAAAATAATCAGAAGCACTGAACCAAACTCAACTAATCCGTACTCCAATTAAAAACGCCGAACCCATTACACCTAACATTAACGACAAATAAATACTTTCAAAATGAACGGTGGAGTGATTAAAAACTGGCAAAATTCGGACGAATAATTCGATAATTCGGGGAAGTTCACTTTAGGAAAAACAACATAAGAAATAAAGCATCTACTTTTGGCTTTCGGCCAGCGCTCGATAAATGGCTCAAGATGGCGCGACCCCGGTGGTGCTTCTATCCTTTTATTTAAGGGGATTTAAGTTTCGGCTCGGCTACACATTGGCCAAGCATATGCAATGACCCTAACTGATATTGGTGCATCTTTTAGCCACATCTTAATCTAACCTTTATAAAGCTCTGCGGCTTTTCAGGCTCAAAACAGCATTAAGAACGTGCATTGTTTGGAGCAAGGAAAGAGGCGGCCCTGGGAGACGACTCCACAGAAAAGCTGGACCCGGGCCGGGGCAGAAGCCCTCTGGAAAAACAGCTGCTTATGCACTCCAATCAGTAGCAAAACAAAACCGAAATCCAACTGCTAAGAAGGGAGGGGGGAAAAAACATCGCTTTTTTTTTTTTTTTTTTTTGAGGTGGATGGGGCATCCCAAATGCTCCATCCCTCCATATCGACCTCTACGGGCCCATTCGCGTTCGGTGTCGATTTCATCCCTCGGCAGATGGACGGGCGAATTCGCAGCAGTCCCCATTACACGCCTCTCCTTCGCTCATTGTGAATTCAGTCAACGAAGTCAATCTTATTAACTTCCGCGCCGGTTCACACATGACATTTTCTTCAATTTTCTCGCCGACATCAAAAACATCAATTAGCAGCTCGAAAATGGGAAGGAGCGAATGACAGAGTCCGATAACGCAGACTTATTTGAAGCCGAGGGTAAATCTATTCTCCAGTTTTGAATGTGTTCATTACAATTGCGTTTTCAAAGAAGACCTCCAAATAGCAAAGAAATTAAATTTATCTCCTAGAAATGTCCAGAAATTGTTTTTTTTCTTTCTTTCTTTCTTTTTTTTTTTTTAATCCTGTGTCTATCTCTCAGCCTCAGTGGGTGACACAAAGCATTGTGGTGCTGCATTTTCTTTTTCTCATTAGAACAGATCACAACTCCCACAGAAGTTGAAACCCTATACTGTAACCTCTAACGTAACCCGTAAAAATTATTTTAAAAAGAAGTCCAACATTTCTTCGGGAAGAAAAGAAAGGCGATAAAGTAGCTGGCCCCGTGACCTACGCTTTCAACAAAAAAAACAAAAAACAAGACGTTGATAAATGCAGGATCTATTTTTACCCTACAAGAGGGAGCTATTATCAGATTAAAGAAATAAAATGCTTTACAGGAAAAAATGTTCCATCTTTTCTTTTGTGTTTATCAATTTTTAAAATCAATCTTCACATAAGCATTTATCACTTGATTTGCAGCGCCACCATTTAAAACGTACGGTTACATTTTGTATTGTATTAATTCATTAAATTCTCCTCTGCAAATATAAGAATTTGTAAAATAAATTGCATATATTTAGGACATTAAACGATTTAAAGACACATTTTAAATAAATGTATTTCTTTACACACCGATAATTACTAACAAAGCCTTCAATCAACAAATTTAAGACTGCACCCTTTAAAAAATACAAGTGTAAAATACATTTAATATAAGAATCTGTGAGATTTTATTAGATATTATATTTTAAAATAGTTTCATATTGTTCTGCACAGGCTAGATGTTGCTCAGTTAGATTTAAAAAAAAAAACATTTTATCCACAGGCTCATTGATCATTTCCTGCTACTCCACATCACGGTTACATCAAAATGTGAAATACAAACCTACACATTAATGAAGCTCTCTCATGGCTCAACTCTTCTGCCTCCCATCGCTGATGAACATGTAACTCAATAAACCTTGGCCCGTAACCTTTAAGTAAAAGGCTATTTTCTGCCGATATCCAAACATTGTCAGACGGCTTCCTCATGCTTGAGTTACATCTCCGAGGGGGTGAACAAAAGCAACTTTAGTGGCTGAGGAAAGACACTCGTAATGCGAAAGGGGGGGAGCGGGCCGGTCGCATACGGAGCCGTGCGGATCACGTTCCTCCGGCCCATTGATTTCTGATCTTTTGACATTATTTAGTTGCTTTTTATTTTCTTGCCCGTCTTTTATTCCATGTCACAAAAGACAGAAACGTCCAAACAAGTGATGTTGGGAATATCTACTATCTGTCAAAAGAGCAGGCTTTTCCCGGCATTAAAGCGACCAAATGCTCTGACGCAGTGCCGAGAATCGGCGGGATGAAAATATCACTCTTTATAATGGAGGCTAATCAGATTTCGGATGCCGTTTGCCTTCTAGCTAAAAGGAGATGGAAACTCGTGGAGCAATAGGGCTGTAACCAATACACTTATAGTTCATCGGCGGCCTGACCCTCAACACAAAAGGCCTGCACTTGTCTCCTCGTATCTAAACTGCTCTGTACGGCCAAGAAAAATGGGTCACGCAGTCAAAATCTGAATTAATACCAAATGCAATATTTAGCCTAATTTCTGTTCTAAATAGACACGGCTGAGGGGACGGAGCGGGCATGCTAAACGCAGAGAAAGACGAGGCGATGCATCTGTAATACGGCTGTCGGCTGAATGTTGAACACACAGTAGTGATCAGTTCCATTAAGCAGGGATTTGATCATCTCCCCCGTGCGCCTTCACAGCCCGGCTTCCGATTAGATCACTGTGAAAATGGTCAAATGGTGTGTTTATCTCTCTGTAATTATTTTGATGCAGATGACAGAGATTGGTTGTTTGCATGGAGGCTAGATGAGTGTGCACAGTGTGAGCCAATACACGCACACACACACACGCACACGAACGCTGGCGTGGAAAAGAGCTGAATGGGTCCTCTCGATGCCATTAACGCATTAGATAGTTTCAACAAAGGCCTGAAAATAATGTTTTATGTTCGGGAAAGGGGAAAAAAATAAAGAGAAGTCGGAGCACTGTGCAATTACTGTGCCATAATCCTTAACTTATGACTAATATAAATGCTGTTGTTGGGTGACACAAATGGACTTTCAATGAGATTGAAAGTGAAAACCCCTGGCAACAATGGAATGTGTTGAGCTGAGCTTACAGATGCTGCAGGAAAACACCACTATGCACATCTTACCTTCTAGTATTCAGATTCCAGAGCAAACTATATGCTTCCTAGGAAACATATCTTGCAGAAAAACAATGTAGCCACTGTTTTTTTATAGTTACTTAACATGTAAGTGGGAAATTTCCGCAGAAAAACGCTGCAAAATATGAACATTTTGCAATCAGTAATGGTGTCATGTCTATTAAAGTTGCTGCTGCTTGAAACAATTTGCAGAGCAACTCTTCTGGCGTTAATTGAGGCGCCACATGAACTGATCTCTATTGTGCGAAGGAAACTCCCAGCTTCTGTTGCACTCAGGACGCCCCTCAACCGTGCAGTGACCTTGAGTGAAGCCGTCTTAATCCTGAGGGGTAATTTTAAGATCCGCCGCGCACCTCCCGAGCTGATAATATATTCAGACTTTATACCGTGCGAGATCATCTGCGTGATCTCGCCGCTCGCCCCACTGTTCTCCGTAATCACCTCTATTTTCACTTCACTCAACTTAGGCTGTGTCACTAGATTACTGGCCCTTCGTATCTACCTTTCCAATTACTTTTAAGAGTTTTGGATGGACAAATTTGCGCTTTCATGTCCTGTGTTAGCAGATGAGTTGCTGCTTCTGGCCATGAAAGGAGAGTTTTTAATGAGCTGAGGTAAGGTTAATTGGTTCACTAAGATCCTCTGAGTCATGTGCCTCTATATGAAATTAAGTCCATTTCCTGGAGTTTCCCTGGATGTATTTAATAACAAACACTTCAGTCCAATTTTCATTTTCCCCCACAGAGAGGTGGAGATACGGCGAGGCGTGGTCGAGGGGTAGGAGCTTGGTTGTTTGGGCTGCCCCGACGCTATAAACGCTATCTGTGTTAATGTTTCTTCAAAGACCACTGGTGTAATGTCAGCTCCCATTCAGAACTCCCATGAATGCCTTGTTGTTTCTCACTGCAAATGCTGCTGTGTTCTCCGCAGATACCTCAAAGCTAATTACCTGCTGAATACTTTTCTGTGGTTTGTTCTTTTTTTAAATCTCAAATCCTATGAAGCCGGACACTGTATTTATGTAGATTACTGTGGTTGCATGTCACACAGACATCACCGCATTTGGTTGTGGTTTGTTTTATTTCTCCAGCAGTGTACAAGAAAAGCATGTCCTTGGTTACATCTAAGGAAATTTGAAAAAAATTACTTTTTCTTTATGCAGTTTAGCAACCAGACTATACTGTGCTCTAAAATTAATACATGTAAACAATTAGTGTTGGATCCATATATAAATCTCAATATTTAGCAAATGCAACATTCATCTGCAAAATTCATAATTAATCGTGAGCATAAGCTATATGATTTCTAAGATTTAACTCTTTGTAGGAAGCACAAACACCCAAAACCAGTTAGTTCTGAACACTGAACAATGCAAATCAGCTGTGGCCACTAACTGTCCTGTGGTTCAGACAAAAAATAGTCTCTTGAAACCTTTTGTCCTGTATACATCCAAAACACACACGTCCCTCCAAGTATGCAGCAGTGATAATTCAGGTTCCTTTTTGACTCAAACTGGCTGCCTTTCTGAAAACATTTTCACTCTGCAGCCCAACTCCAACATGATTGCTCCCATGTGCATTTGTTTACAATGAGACTGCATGAAGCTATTGTTATCATTTCTCTTACAACAAGGGTCGCTTTGCAGCCGATCACTTCAGCGCGGTGGAACTGCTGCACACACGGCTACACTAATCTCCCACAAATGACTGGGCCTTTCACTTGCTATTAGGAACTACATGATGTGAATCTGCCCAGACTAAAAGACCTTGTAATCAACACTGGTGTAAATGTGTTAAGTTCACCGTCTCGTTGAGGGGGGTTCAATGGTCCTGACAGTGTAATTACGGGTTGCCACCACAACGCAGCGGCCGGCACACTCAACACTAATTCAATCCATCTTCATTTCCAAGAGTAACGCCCCTGCCATTGATGGATAGTTATCATTAGAGAGTGACAAAGCACTGAAACAACTGAGGCGTGAGCAGCAGAGTGTGTACGTGCGTGTGCGTTTGTGTGTACACTGGGCGTAAAGTCAAGGAGCGGGAGGATGTGTCCTCTCAGACACACACTACTGCACCAGACAGCGGGATTATATATTACAACAGGAATGAATACTGAGAGATGGGATGGGGAAGAACTCTGGGTCAGGGAGCAGGTCTGCACACACAAACACACATGGACAAATAAATACATAGAATACCGACACAGAGCGTGTGGGTATGTGTACGTGTTCACATGCACGCACAAACAGTTTGGCTCGCTGTGACCCCGACACACAGAGAGGCTATGGCTCAACTCACCAGCCTTTTATAGCATGCTGCTCACACTGCTGACAGACACACACACACACACACACTCACACAGGTCTGGGCACCGTCTGCAGCCAAACACTAAACCACAGGCTGTGATTGAGGCCGACTGGCCTGCTCCTCTATATTTTCAGTCTATATATTCAGTCCACCCTGGGCTGTATATCTTAATTATGTGCTCTGCCTCTTTTCCTAAAAGAAGGGGGTGACAGAGTCTGCTAGTCAGGCTCTGGAGCAGCAGCAGGCCACTGAAATGAGGCCTTTCCAGTCTTTATAGGGCCTCCAGCTCAGCCACTGCATCATTACATGACTTTTAAGCTCCGGACAAAAACACAGTGGATGCCTCGTTCCCCGTGTCTTTTCTGGCGGAACGCGCTCTAACACTGCACAATGGAAATGATCCCGTTTGTGGCATTTTTTTGGTATCAAGCTGTATGCCTTCAAAACAAACTGGAACTCCAGAACTTTTTTGGGAAGACTAACAGGCTGTGAAAGGCTGTAATGAGTAAATAGCTCAAAGGGTAGAAGGGGAACAAATGGACAGAAGGATTTTTAGCGCTGTGCTGTGCTCACTGTGATTATCTCCTTTTTCCTTGTGGGTCGCAGCTTTAGGGTCACTGCCGCCTCACACACACACACGCGCACACACACACAGGTTAGGCTTTGCCATTTCAATGACTCAATTGCATCTGGAGCTCTCCATCGATTGTGGTCAGTGACCCAGCAAAGGCCTGTGTGGCGAGTGCCTGCTCCACCTCTCTGAATTAGACCCTGTTGGAAAGGGAGCCAGTCTCATGGTCGCCCCTGTCCGTTAACCAGGAGGTGGTGCTACTGGGATGTGGAGCACTACTTTCTTCTTTTTTGCTTATATTGCTGAAAGGAAGACAGGGATTTGTTTAGTAGAGGTTTTTCATAATAGTGGGGATTTAAAAAGGCTTTTCTGACACCTGGAGTTGTAGACACTTCCTCAAAAGACACAGACTGTTTTTACTGTCGGTCTTGATCCAGTCAGGTGATGCTGCCTCCTTGAATGCATAAGATTCTCAGACTTGTGAGCTCTTGTTCAGTTGGCTCACAGAGAGAGGAATGAATGGTGCGCTGCCGTTCTCCAGACTCATGTGCACATGCACCCACGCAATTAAATCCGATGCTTACTCATGCACATTCCTAATGTGCCATTATACGCGCACATATGCCGTACATTTATGCAACAGCTTTGGCGATTTGTACACATGCATGGAGGCATGAGCTCAGCGGCCAATGTGCTGCCGTAGACTGGCTGGCCTGCTTGCAGACCCTGCAGTTTGTTTAGCAACACTCCTTTTGACGACGCCCGAAGGGTGCAATTAAGCCCAATTAGAGCCTGTCGGTTTTATTAAGAGGCACAGACTGGCCAGGCTCGGGGGCAGTGAGGGGTAGAGGAGGGAGGAGGAGGAGGAGGAGGAGAGGGAGGAGGAGGAGAGTCTGCAGCACCAAGCTACTGCTACTCTTGAGAAACTAGGCAAGCACCACTGAGAGGAAACTGGTGTAAATATAGTGTATGCCAACAAAACAGATACTAAACAGAAATGGCAGCTGTGACAGTTATGACGAACCAGCGCCGGACTTTGAAACAAAGACTTGCTGAGGACCTAATCAAGTCTCTATAATAAGTCAGGTTATGCAGCTAACCTCCGGCGCTCTCTGTTCAAATGCATAGAGATTACCTTTATGATGGCACATAAAAGCTGCTTAAAAGTACAATTTTGGGATCAGAGAACCTGCGGGGATCAATGGATGACAAAAGCAACTCATCTATAAATACTCGCTGGCTACAGTGAATGCAGACATGTGTGGATGCAGATGTCACAAAGCATTTTCGGAAGGGGGTTAGGGGGTGGTGGCTGTGTAGTTATGCGATTCTGCCCTGATACATTAGTGTGGTAGTGAAAAGAGCAATACAGCTGGCTTGGAACAAAAACTGCAGCATCTCTTTCATCAGCAAATCAAAAAAAAGGAGAAAAAAAAGAACGCAAATGAATGTATCATTTTCCCCCCTCACAATTCCTTTTCCGTCGACCCCTCGACAGAGATGTTTACAGATAGCTATCATTCCCCCTCTTTTTCACATTTGTGCTTGGACATGTTTCAAAAGACCGGGCCTTTTCATCTCCCCTCTCGCTGTGAGGAAATTTGCTCCTTAATGGCTTTCAAAACAGGAAGCGCAGACAATAAAAAAAAGGAGAAGTGAGAAGAACGCTCCGCTCCCCAGTCCCCCCTTCAGTCGACGCATCCTTTGCGGAGCTGAGTGCTGCTGCACACTGCTGCTGTGCCAAGGTGCCAACTGTGCCAGTCACACTGACCTCCATCTGCAGGCAACTTGATACCATCTCTTCAACCGCCGCGTACTCCCACTGAATGGGTTCGCTCAGTCACAGTGAAGTCTGAATGCCATTCAAGGCTCAGGCTTGGAATTGTGTTTCGAGTTTGTGTGCTATTGTATTCTTTGTTCACAGCTGCTGTGTAAAAAAATCCTTTATCACTAAACTGAATACTAAAACGGTTGTACTGGAGGAATGCACACAGGAATACATTACTGCCAATGTGCAAATCATTCCACTATCAGGCAAATTAGAGCTGATTTTTCACAAGTCTTTATCAATGACCCTCAGAAGAGTAAGGTTGAGCTGCTACGGACCGGCTCAAATTACTACTTAAGATGGTCTCTTGCCAAGTACTAGGCTTACTATTTTCATAGTATATGTAGGTGTCTGTTTACTCATGTTGTATTCATAATTCCGCCTCCTGCAGGGCATCCGTGTCCACCGAGTGCCCTTGAACATGCCATGAGTAGTCTTTCTGCGCCTCAACTAAAAAGAGACCTGAAAGACAGCTACACACGCTTCCGCACAGTTGGATAAAACAAACCTTAACCACACAACTCAACCTCACCAAAGAGCTAGCTTTTTTTCAAAAGATGTTCAGAAGAGTGTTTTTTCTCTCTCCTCGTCTTTGCTTTTTCTCTCCCTGGGTAAAACAAATGCATCATTTTTCAGCAAAAAAAAAAGAAGAAATATATATATATCTTTACTCCCTCGTCTCCCTCCCATTGTGCCATTTCCGTGTATGGAAGTGTTCCCTCCCATTGATTTTTCTCCCAGCCAAGGCCCTACCCAACACGAGCCGCTTCCTTGCCGGTGTCATCTCCTTGTGCCTTTCTCCTTTTAACTGTGTTTTACTCTTGTGGCATAATGTACAACTGCCAAGCTGGTGGTGGGGAGGGGAGTGCAACGGGAGGAAAAGCTGATACATGCGCTCAAAAGTTTTGGCTATTGATTTCTTTTTGATGCAGATAGGGAAAAAAAGAAAACTGCTCAAAGCTGCAGAGAGGCTTTTTTTTTTATCACCACTACAGTCGAGCCAGTTGGTAATGTTGTTGGTAGTAAGGTATTGTGCGTGTTAGTCTGTGCGTTACATTGCTTTGTTGTGCTGCGGTTCAGCCCCTGATTCTGCACAGTCACAACTCTTATTAAATGTACTGAATAGCCACCTGCAGAAAATGTTAATTCCAATGAGGAATGTCAAGGTGAGCAGAATAGGCCTCCAGCTCCATTAGAGTAACACAAAAAAAAACACTGCAGCCTTGTGAGAAAATACAAAGATGGGCTGAGCAGAGTTGCCAGATTTACAGAAGCCAGAAAGACAAAAAAAAAAAGATACACATCAGGAATATTCATGACATCCATTTACTTGAGACTGAAATCAAAAAGAAGCAGAAGACAGCCAAAGATCCAGATATGCAGGAGAAAACTAGCAGGAATATTTTTTTTCCAGCCAGTGCAGCTCCTCATCCACAGCTTCTGCTGCTCCCCCCACTCTGCCAGCCCTCTGTGATGTGTGCCTGTGTCCACTGGGGGCTACAATTAGTCCATCAAACTCATTCCAGCTGGGAATCCACACTGCCTCTCCAATCCCCTTTTCTGACTCTCCAAAGCCCGGGCTCCTCCAAAGAGACAGGCAACTTGTAAGACTAGGGGAGGTAGCCTTTGATGTGCCAGGTTTTGCCGAGGCCTCCCTTTTTGCTCATATCAAGGCTGAAGAGATATAACAATTAAAATGGCGGGAGAGGCAGGCTGACATCGCACTCGCGCAGGCACCTTTATAGGACTCTGGCCCCGGCAGGTAGGGGGTGCACCTCAGCATTAGAGCAAGGGCTGGTGAAGCAATAAGAAGTCACATGCAAGTTGAGATACGTTCTTTATGCCAACGCTGTAAATCTGTCCTCCTGGCTTCTGATTGGCTGGCGGCGTTTCCGTCTATGTCTGTCAGTTAAGAGCCTTTTACCTTGTAGCAGCGTTTCACAACCTTTTTCTGGCCTCTAGCCTTGTATTTGTAAATCAGTCTTTTTGAAACTAATAAGCAACTGTCATGCATCAAGCAAAAATAATCAAAATGTTGTTTTTTGTCATTTCCGATTAAAATTATGCCACTTTTCAATGCTTATATTATTATAATGGGTGCCTGTGGAGGACATTTTTCTGACAGAAATCATATCAAATGTGGCATATTTGCATATTTTTGAAAAAAATATTGTATGGACAAGATTTGAGACAATGTATCTAAATATGTCGGTTTTAATTTTAAGTCCGTCTTTAGAAATCTCCCCGGACCTCGCCTGCAGGTCGAATGATGTTGTGTCCAGACCCCAAGCTGAACAAACTGTGGGCCAGCGGTTCAGACGGGCTGCTGCGTTACGTTGTGTAAGACACAGCTCCACTTCTGTCTCTGCTCCAGTGGGGCTCGGTGGCAGACAGCCAGGTAATTACACAGCACTGACTACCAGCCCGAAGAGAAAGGCCCGCTACGACACACACACACATACACAAAAACACTTATTTGCATGCATAGAGTATACAGCTCACACAACCCCACCTGCACACACACACAAAATCTTTCCCCCGTTCTCTCTCTTTCCTTCTCCTCACACACACACACACAAGCCCAGCCAAATACAAAGACTACATTATGTCAAGGAGGATTACAATGACTCCAACCTGACCTGGCTCCGCAGCGGCTCTGCCTCTGGCGTGAGTGTGCCTGAATTTACTGTTTGAGGTAAAAGACTGTCCACAGTTTAAACAGGTGTGTACTTTATGCAGATGCACAGCCCAAACATGTGGTTTGCATTAGCTGCTGCTGCAGTGGAGCCAAAGAGTGCTTTTTTTTCCCCTTCTTTTTTTGCTGGAGCAGGAGTCGAGCCCAACATGTCATTTGGGGTTGGGTGATCTATTCACTTTAAATCCCCGAATTCAGGAAGTGGACATTTCCGCAAAAATTCCAAAGCGAATGAATAAACGAGTCCCTGGCAACATGTGCTTTTTTAATCTCCAGCAAAATTTGGAAGATTTGAGTAAACTGCTTGTAGCTGAAGTCTGATACAGAAATAGTCTATGCAGTAATGCTACTAAACTGAGGGGAAAAAAGGACTAAAATTGACCATAGTGGGCATTTACTGCCTCACATCACATTAAAACACTTATATTCTCTGTTTATTTCAATTGCTTTGAATGCACAAAGATCCTAGTATGACATCACTATTTTGTACAGCCCTTGCAACAACCTAAAACCTCCAAACACAATGGTGCATAACACAGCCATGACTAACTCTGCAACACAGTCTGAATATCAATTCAAAAAGCAGATATTTAAAATAATCTGACTCCGTCACTAATCCCAACAGGCTTCGAGTAACAGACTGTAAAATAAAAACATCAACAGCATAAAGCAGTCATTTATTATGTTTATTTCCACTATCATGAGCACATTAGCGTTTCAAAAACTTCATATGAAGTTGTACAGTGAATGAATCTATGGCTGGAGCACAGCAACAACATGGGCTGGCCATTTCATCCTGACAAAAGCACAAAAGAAAGCAAGAAGTGAGCTTGGCATAAAGGCAAGTAAATTGCACCAACAAAACAAAAGGGAAGTCATGCTTCAAGGAAGGAGGAGGTATTCTCTCTCCCTTGTTGGTTATTCCACACTTTTTCTCCAAAGAAAGAATCTTGTTTAAAAAAAAAAATGCCATGGATTCCAGTGAATGCCAGTGAGAATCAAGCAAGCTATTCATGCTGCCAGTTGATTTAGGCACGCCTCGCTACACACCAATCAGCCCAGTCCCGGCCTCGCCAGCCACTCACTTGTCTGCCATTCCAACACAAGATGGAGACAGTGCCAAAAGTTCCAATTAAAATATCCATTTGTGATGTCTGTGCAGAAAAAAAGAACAAGAAAAAAAACAAAAAAAAAACCCAAGTACCAGGCTTTTTCGATGGCGTAGGAGAAAATACAACAAAAGCTGCCAAAATTCTGTGGACAAGCCACATACTTAAGAGTTTTCTGTCTACACAAACTAAATAAGCATGAGGAGTGTGTACGTGGGCAGGGTGTGCGTGTGCGAGCGAGGGAGGCAGACTGAGCGCGTGCGAGCATGGGAGTAGGAGCGTCTTGTTATGGAGGAACAGAGCATGTTGCAGATAAGAGGGCGACGCTGTTCAAAGGAAAAGGCAGGCCGGTAAAGTGCGCGTCGATTCGACATCATCGCCTTACTGTCCCTTAATGAGCCTGGAGAGGAAGTCTGGTGTCCACAGAATCCGCTCCTGTCTCGCTCCAATCACGCTGCCGGGCTTTTTATTCAAATCTCACACACAACTGTCACACAGCCAGTCTGGCCACGCTGTTTATCTTACTCCAGGAGGATGTTAACAAGACAAATGAATGAATAAATACACAAATAATGCGTTTAGGTAATGTTAATAATGTATGAAATGGAAGCTGCTTTTTGACAGTAGCGCTGCACTAAGGATTCTTCCCAACTTTGGTGACAGGCTTGTTTATTCTTTTCCCAGCATGCATTTCTCTGCATCTTTCCAAAGGCGATGTCTGGCCAACGCCAGGCGTCTATAGCACATCTTGCTGATGAGAAAAAGTGCTCTGACACATTAGTTTAGACTTCTCTCTCCCTGAAAAACAGCCTATATGCCGTCACTATTGAGCCTTCATCCAAAAGCCTCCAGTATGATGATCCTCCTTAATCTCACAGAATGCAGGTCTCCTTTTCACCCCATCACACTTCCCTCCTGCTATTACCTGACTGATTCCTGTGACATTTTAACAGGCCATTCAATTAAAGGAGACTTCATTTTTGAAAGGCGGGATTAATAAATACGGAGGCATGTGCATGCTGGCGTAGGTATGCAAGAGCAGTCAAATCACAGCGTCACCCGCCTCAAAGAAGTGTCCCAAACTTCCAGGACTATTAGAAAAAACAAAAACAAACAAACAAAAAAAAAACAGCAGCAGGAGAGAAAAAAATGCTCAAAGAAAACTGACTGAGTGGGAAAATAAGTATCACATCAAATTCCTTCCCCGGGCCGAGACAAAAGCAGGGCCTGGCACTCAGACACTGTCGACTACACAGACTTGGAAGACGGAGGAGAAAAAAAAAACATAACAACACGCACATCAAAACCAGAGCCAAACAAATCCAAGAAAAGTTCAGATAGGTCTTCATTGGAAACTGCAGAGAGGAACAAAATCAAATAAATTGGGGGGTTAGTCTCGTTCAGGCTGCCCCGGCAAACCAGAAAACGCTGTTTAGAATATATGAGGAAGGTGACGGAGGACAATGCTAAATGACTCAGAAAGCAGATACCCAGTGTTTACCCCTGCAAACTCAAAGAAAAGCCCCCTCTGCTGCTATAACGCGGGTGGGAACAAGAAAACTGAATTCAAGGCAGCTTAAGTGCTCTCTGGAATCACTCAGCATTCCAGCGTCTTCAGCGCACACACACACTGACAGGAGCTGAAATTTGACTGCGACAGTGTATTCATCCATAACTGTAAATTGTTCTTTGGGGAATTTGGCGGGGCTTCGTATTCCCTCCCCAATCTTTCTCCACTACAGTCACCCGTCTTCTCTGCCTCTCCAAAAAGCTGTCGCCATCACTCTCAATCACATGCTGCTTGTTCATATGTAAAGAAAAGACAGTTGCCAAAACAACTGTGGGATCCTTCCACAATGAATTATTATAAAACCGGCGATATCTAGGAAAACAGTGAAGGACACAACAATAACTTTTAGGTGAGTCCTTGGAACACCTTTTCTGACTACTGGTGGCTATGACGTCTCTCTAAATGTAGGTTTAGCACCGCCTACAAAGTAGCCCACAAATGATGTGGTAATAAAGGATTTAGATATCTGGTAGAAAGACTCCTGAAAGGCTTCACATGTCAAAGCAACAAACAAAAACTGTGCTTCAACTTGTGACTTTCTTAGAAATTCAAATGCATAAGTGTAGCAGGGAAAGCATCTACCATGAGGAGTATTAACCCTCTGAACCAGCTCTTTTTTTTAAAAAATCACCTAAATGACATATTTTGTTAGAGCTAGGAACAGAGTCATCAGATTCTAAACTCTGTACCTGTCCTTGAACTGCTCATCCATCAACATAATTATCTGAATCTAGGCTTATAAGTTGGACATGTAATTAAAATCAGTTTATTCTATATGTCTAATTTAAAAATTTGCCAAGAACAAACTTTTTGCAGAATTTTACACTCTAGGCCAGGGGTGTCAAATCCTGGTGCTCGAGGGCCACTATCCTGCATGTTTTAGATGTTTCCCTCTTCCAACACACCTGATTCAAATGATCATCTCATCATCAAGCTCTGCAGAAGCCTGATAACAATCCTGATCATTTGAATCAGGTGTGTTGGAAGAGGGAAACATCTAAAACATGCAGGATAGTGGCCCTCGAGGAC
>OMNN01028305.1:5060-37842 GCA_900302755.1 Chromis chromis | reverse complement strand
TGTGTGTGTGTGTGTGTGTGTGTGTCTTGTCTTCACTTAACCCTTTAAGACCTGAGCCTCAAAATGTCCGCCTGGTCTTTTTTTCCTATTCTGACTACAAAAGGGTCAGAAAGTCCTGTGAGTGCTTGTGCCCATTTTTTCAGAAGAAACTTTCAATATCTGGCAGTTATTTACGATTTACTGCCTGTTATCAGATGGTTTAAAATGACGTTGCGCTTTACAGCCAATATAGTGTCACTACGGTAATTTAATTCGTATCCGAATTCGTATCCAAATTAAATTACCGTAATGACACTGTATTGGCTGTAAAGTGCAACGACGTTTGTATCCGAATTAAATTACCGTAATGACACTGTATTGGCTGTAAAGTGCAACGACGTTCGTATCCGAATTAAATTACCGTAATGACACTATATTGACTGTAAAGTGCAACAATGCTGTGCTTTACACAAGTACTGCGTCGAATATTCGAATGTTAAATTTACTATTCGAATACTGCCGCAGTGAACGAATATTCGAATATTCGATTATTTGGGACCAGCCCTAGTACCAATATGATCAATGTTACTCGCTTCACCTGTCAGTGGTCATAATGTTGTGGCTGATCGGTGTAAGTGTCTCCAAAGTGAAAGAGTTGCATGCATTAATGCACGTGGAACAACAGTAGTAACTTCATTAGCTAACAAGCCAAAAAATATCTTTAAAAAAAGATAAACATTTCCTTCTCTCCTTGTAGAGAAAACATAAATACACTCGTCATATTTAGCTGCAGTAGTGGAGCTTGTAATAGCAGCATTAAAGACAGTTCTTTAGCATACCTTGTGCTAGCTGTAAACCCTTTGCTAGCATGGCCACGCAGTAGCTAGTGATCCTATCCTACTTTCCCTCTGCCATACCAGCATCAATACTTAGTGTCATCCATTTGACTACACTTTAAATACTTTACTGTTTATGTAAAAGAGTTCACTGGTAAGGTCTGAACCAAAAAAATAAAGTAGTTCTGCTCATTGTTTTATGGAAAAAGAAATATCTGTGTGGGAGTCTGACTGCTCAGTATAATCTAAAGTAACACCATTGAGCAAAAAAGCAGGGCTGGAGGGAGAGAACAATTCCTGTCTTTGTGAGCTAACCATGTTTTAATTATCTGTCTGGCGCTGGCACTCTGAAGTGGCCCTCAAGTTAATGAACCATTTTAAGACCTTTTTGCTAAACGATGAGTAAAGAAAAAAAAGACTAAAACTTCTATTTGACAGAGAGATTCAGCCTTTTTTTTTCTTTTTTTTAAATTTTAAATGAGACCACTCTGCCCCCGGATAAGTCTTAATAATAGACGAAGCAAACTAAAGAAATTCAAACCTTTGAGGTACAAGACATTAATATAATTCAGCGATAGCTTTGACTACAGAGGCATCTAGAGCCCAAGCTGAGATCTTCAAATTGCTTATTGTTTCATATTCACTTTTCTATCATTGAAGACAGAGGGGAAAAAAAGTTTTTTTTGGCAATACACCTTTCTAAATTGTTGGCAATTAAGTTTCTGACAAACTGACGGAGTAATCAATCGCTCAAAGTCAAATGACAACCCTTACAATCATGCAGAAACTCAAATGCTAAACTATGAAAAGCAGATTTTTGCACTTATTTAATACTCTCAAATTCACCACAGAAGTTTAACTGTTTAACGAAGAAGCATTACTATTATGATGTACTGTACATCAGGCATCAAATCTTCAAACTAAACAGAAATATTAATATAATTTAAGATAATTATATATTACATTCAATACAATATATTCTTCACTTGACTCTTTATTTGGACTACATTTGAAAAGTGTTTTTTTTTTTTTAAATTAATGCTGGCCAGAGACAATGATAACTGCAAACCAAATGCCTCCATTTATATATTTAACCACATTTGACAGGTTTTCTTGTTGCATGTTCTTCTGTCTGCTCTCTGTTTACATTTTTTCTGCCTGCATCCACTGTACAATAATTTTTTATGCTTGCAGTGCAGATGCTGCAGTTTCCTCCTCCTGGTTCTTACCGCTAGGCACTGATAAGACTTCATACATAATCAATAATTAATATCAGCGGTACAAAACAGATCAATGAATCAGAAAGGCACCTTTCAACAAGAGTTTATATATATAAAAAATATTTCTGGCATTTATAGAAAATCAAATGTGTGCGCCAGAAAAGCTTCACGTCAATAGATACTTCATTTGATTTGAAGCTGAACCATAATTTGATTAGGATTTTTGGCAAGCAGAAACACCCCGAAGCCTCTGGGAAGAAATTCTTTACTTGATTCTGTGAGCTTTACATGCAGTAGTTGAGATAGAACAGCTTGCCTAAACGTCCACTTCAGTGTCCTTGAGGACCTTTGTATTATATGGAGAGGCGAAATGGAAAACAAGTTTTGTTTCTGACTGCGAGGTATTAAAGCCAAAATGGTTTCCCCGTGTGGACCTACAGCATTGTTAAGTATAAAGACGTCAAGCATTGAAGACATCGAAGATTATCTGCCTTGTGTAATGATTAGAAATTAAGCTCCGGAATTCCCAATGAAAAGAAAACTTATAAAACTGAACATCCAAGGAGGGATTTCAAAACAGATAAGAACAAAGCTTTGAATACGACTAAAAAACAGTGGTAGCTTGATGACGATCAGTCCCTGCGGTTTTTCCTCAGACAGATCAAAGACGAGAGATCTGAGATATTTACCCTGCTGAAAGTTACTCTTAATGAGGACAGGCAGTTAAAACAGATCAATCTGTGAGTATATGTTCAATTTTTGTGTGTGTTGCGGCTCAAGTATAATGAGACTCTACTGTGTTTAATGATATTCACACGAGACATGTAATTCCCCTTCCCTAATTCCTCAGGGAGCAGTGGCACTAAAGCTTTGGATCAATCAGGATGAACAGTTCTTCTCAGAAAAAGGATTGTAGCCCCACAGGGAAACATCCTATAAGCCTCCTCGCATCTTATAACTTCACCTCCTGCTTGAACTTACAACTCTACATAACATGCTTGTTATTGAGGGCAAAACCATTCAAGATCTCGGATCTAGCAGCTTGCAAACAAGCCTACTGCGAGTTTGCACCCCAGAAACAAACAGTAGCTCCTGTCTCACTAAGTTCACTTGAGCTTCCACAGTCTGCAATGCAGGTGATGGGTTTCAGTTGGCTCCAACAAATTCTCAGTTTTTCTCAAGCGCTGACTCAGGGCCAACCTCTGCTCAAGCATCTGTTTTATTATTGGGTTTTCCCTGCAGGTCCACCGGGTGTTTTGTTGAGCAGCACAATTTTGGGTAGCGGTCCGAGCTAGTTTTGAGGCGAGTACTTTAGGCGCTGTCAGCAGCAATGGACACACAAGAAAAGATTTGTAACTTAAACACACTCACTTTCCTATCACAGCAGACGATGAAAACTAACAAATCCACAAATTTAAGAAGCTGGAAGCAGTGATTTGCTTTGGCAGTTTTGCTGAGAAAATTACTTTAACAATTGATTCATTATTAAAATTTTGCCAATTAATTTTCTGTCAGTGGACGTATTGATAAATTAAATTAAACCCAACAATTCTGTGCAACTTATCATTTAGGTCATTTTTAAATAAAAATACCAAAAAAGAAATAAATGCCTGGTTTCAGTTGTCAGATACTTGCTTATTTTCTTTTTCTTTAATAGTGTTCAAGTGCCTTTGGCTTTTGCAGCCAACAAACAAGGCCAAGACCAAGGACTGCACAGTGATATACCAAAACTTAACAAAACAAATTTAGCTCCTGCCCCTTCCAAAAATTAAAAATTGATTGGTTAAAAGCACAACCCTAAAAATTTGCAGCCTTATGAAAACAGGTGTTTGCACACAAACACTTAAAAGCACTTTTAAACTTTTAAATGATTTTCCAAAGAAAAAAAAAATATCCTTAAACTGAAAGGTTCAGTAAATTCCCTCCGCTTGCTAATTCTGTAATCACACTTGTCATGAAGAAAGCTTCAAGCTGGGAGTTGAAAAGTGAGCTCTCAGCTGAAGTATCTCAATCTATCGTGATTGACTGCTTACTCCTCTCCAATCCATTCCATGGAGATTTATGGCCAAGTGGAATGGACTGGCTGCCAGGCAATTACTGTCAAGTGGATCCTATTGCATCTCTTTGTCACTCTAATACTAGAAATTTGGTTCTCATTAGATAAATGTCAAATGGAATTAGGGCCTTCATTTATTTTGTGTGACATGAGCCTATTTCTGGCAACTTCTTTCCCACAGCTGCTAGTCTGCTCACCTGCTTTGGGATGGCAAAACAACCATGACACAGGAAGAAATAGCTCTTGGTTTAAGGAAGCTGAACATGAATTAACCCAAATGAAGCATGTGGAGCAGAGGCTGGGAATAAAGAGAATACAGAACACATATTAAAAGATTTAAAGCAGTGCTTGAAAGTTTGTGAACCCTTTTTGAATTTTCTATGTTTCTGCATAAATATGGTCTAAGAATACATTAAGGGTAACCAATTTAAATAAACAAAACAAAAATATTATGCTTGGTCTGTTGTTTATCGAGAAAAATGATCCATTATTACATCGCTGTGAGCTGTAAAAGCATGCCAACCTTGGTTTCAGTATCAAGTGTAAACCCTTCATGGAGCAGTAACTGCAACTAAAGGCCTCTGCCAAGTGTTTCAGTCCTGCACATCATTTGGAAGGAATTTTAGTCCCTTCCTCTGTACAGAACAGCTCTGGGATGTTGGTGGGTTTTCTCACATGAACTGCTCCCTTAAGGTCCGACCACAAGATTTCTGTTGGATGAAGGTCAGGACTTTGACTTGGCCATTCAAAAGCATTCACTTTAATCTTCTGTGTTGAAGACACTTGATTTTAAGTTTCATTTAACGGACAGATTTTCCTTTGGAATTTGATGGTACAATTCAGAATTCGGTGCTCTATCTGTGACAGTGAGTCATCCTGGCCTGATAAATATAAACTGGCCCAAACCATGATAATACCACCACCGTGTTTCACAGATTCTTATGGAATAAGAAGAATACATTCTTTTCCTTTCATTCTTTTCCTTTCTCCAAATACCTCTCATTTTAACTAAAAATATCTATTTTGGTCTCATCTGCCAACAAAACATTGTTTAATAGGCTTCTGGCTTGTCCATATGGTGTCTAGCAAACTGCAGTTGGGCAGCAATCTTCTTTTTGAAGAGCAGCGACTTTCTCTTTACAACTGCACAACATGATTGCTCAGCGTTCTCCTGACAGTGGACTCAAATATTAACATTGATCAGTTTGAGATAGACCTTTAGTTACCCTGGGGTACCCTGTGACTGTTAGACGCCTTGCTCTTGGAGTGATTTTTGTTTGTCGACCACTTCTGGAGGGTAAGATTGGTCTTTAATTTTGTCCACTCGCACACAATTTGTCTGGCTGTGGATTGGTGGAGTTCAAACTCTATAGAGATGATCCTCAGAGCTTCAGTGAAAAGCAAAGTTGGGCTTCTCTTTTAGGTTCTTGAAGATGTTTCACCTATAATCCAAGAGATGGTTTTGTGACTGTTTTCAGGCTGATGAGCATCAACAAATCTTCATCTGAGATCCTCAAAACTTCTTTGTTCATGCTATGATACATTTCCACAAACATGTTTTAAAGAACAGACTTTGATAAATCCCCGTTCTTTAAATAAAACAGGGAGCCCATTCACACCTCATTGTTATCCCCCTGACTGAACAGTTTAATTTCAGCTGTAAATTAACCATGGATCCTAGAAGTTCACAGACTTTAGCCACTCACAGATATATAACATTGGATAATTTTCCTCAACAAACAAATTACCAAGTATACTATTTTGATCTCATTTGTTTACTTGTTTTTGTCTACTTCCACTACTTGGGTGAAAATATGATGATGTTTTAGGTCAAATTAATGCAGAAATATAAAAACATTCAAAAGGGTTCACAAACTTTCAAGCAACACCGTAAATGAAAGTGTCTGCTTTTGCTCATCGCTGTGTCTCTCACAGTGGGAGATGTGATGAGTCAGTGGCAGAAGTTGACGAGAAGTTGCAGACAGCAAGCTGAGTTACTGTATCCTTTGGGATGAACTGTCTCCTCATTACAGCCGAGGAGCATGACCTGCAGCTGGCCCTATCAACGCAGTGTGTGCATGTGTTCTGAAACAACCCAACAAAATGTCAGTTCTTGTGATATCCTGACAACTACAGTATAAACAATCACACCATGGAGCTTAATTATGATCTATAATCCCTGTCAAATGGCCATCCCCTCTGGATTGTTGCACCATTCACAGAGCACGACAGCAGGCCACAACAAAGAGACCAGTGTGGACAGTGATGTGCTCTCGTGAGAGACGCAGAACTAATGACTGAGCTCAGTGTGCAGTGTGTGTGTGAAAAAAATTCTTAGTGTGTGTGTGCCTCTTACAAGAAGCAACGAGCCAGCATGTGTTGACTGTGCCAAGACAGTGTAGCGAACCACAACCACAACACATGCTTAGGGATTATCACTCTGATACTGGAAGACAGACAGCTAAAAAGTGACTTGGACAGACAGTGTTCAATGTCGTAAGTGACGTACAGTTGGACTACAAATGTGTGAATGCGTTAATTTGTCTATTGTAACTCAGAATATCTTGGTATATGTGTGTTTTTTTTGCCTGTCAGTGTGTCTCTTTGTGTACATATCTGCAGGCGCTCTCACTGCCAGATTACTGGTGCCAACACAGAAATTACCCGACTTCTCGCTGCGGTTTCAGTGCCAAGTTTGAAAAAGCTCCACTCTACACAGAAGTAAAGTACCCACAAGGAGGCACATGGACACACAAACACATCTAATCAACTCATCGCACAATCGCGGGTTGATTTTTAGCAACTGTAAGGCTGAAATCAAACAGAAAAACAAATTCAAATCAACAAATCAAACAATCTTGAGCGGTAATTTCTTATCTCCATGCCTGCGCCGATGGTGAGCAGTAAAATAAATACAGATACAAACACACTATTGTGTATTCAGTCAGAAGCACCAATGGAACAATACACGCAGTTGTTTGTGCTGAAAGTTGAGAGGCATGTAATCACTGGCATAAATCTGCTGAAAAGATGGAGGCGATAACACAAAAAGATAAGTTAGAAGGAGAAAAAAAGTAAGGGAAAAATGAAAGAACAAGAGTTGCAAAAACAAGTAAGAAAAATGGATTGACTGATTGAAAGATTAAATACCAGTGGGTTGAGTGGTGAGAGAAGTAAAAGGTTAGTGAACCAGAGGTGGCTTTCCAGTCATTTCATTGCAAATGCTGGCCTTTGTCAGCTCTCTTCACAATGTTGCCTGCAGCAACGGCTCTCAACAGCTGTCACAGCTGAACTTTCTGGCAGCGTCAATATGGCCACAGATGGGGTTCATGGCATTATTCTGATATGGCACAGTCACCTAACCTGCCCCGAGCAAGATCACCGAAGGATCCGAGTTTTTTAAGTAAAGATCTTAAGTAAATGATTATTTTACATGACAACTCATTTCCTCTCAGTAAAATAATTCAGAGCTTCTTCACATTCAGGTAACGATAAGAAATCTCAACATGAAACTGGTGTTGATGACAGCGCAAGTGGTTTGTGGAACATGAAAACACATCTGTGCCGCTCCCCGAAGTTTCTGTCAAACCCAACAACCTTCCAAAGACTAAATAAAGTAAGTCTGCACTTAGCGAAGTGGAAATGGAAACTCTCAAACCGAGGCAACCGACAGAGTTTCAGAAAGGTAATCAAGATTACAGGAGGCAGAAAAATAGAACATAAACTAGGGGATGATCTTTTACTCTTTCCCTGTGGGGCTCCCAATTTAAACTGAAGTCACTCTGTACCTGAGACCAGATGAGATGGAATCTCGCTGGTGTTCATATGGGACTCTGAGTCATTACCAGCGCAATGGAAATGGAATCAAACAGTTGCGACGGCAAATCAGGGGAACAAAACCACAAGGATTCGCCAGCTCAATTGACATGCAGTGTGCAATTAACTTTATAATCTGTTTACAAATGAGGTCTACCCTGTCGCAATCTCTGGAGTGTGTGGGAGTGTGTATTTGTATGCAAGTGGAGGAGTTTCTGTACTGAATACATGTGCATTTTCATATGCAGGCAAGTTGTCTACATGAAAAAAAAAGATTTATGATCCCCCCACATCTAAGAGAAACAAGGAATAAAGTGTAATGACAATATGCATTAACTCTTGAGTGTGTGTTTGCAAGATTTATGTGTGCAAGTCTTGATGTGAGACGCAGAGGAGCAGGAGGAAAGCAAGATAAAGATGAAAAAAGGGAAGAAAAATAGGGAGTGCTGTGTTAGTTTGGAAAATAGGGCATTTTTCCAACATTGAATGATTTATTGAGATGAGCTAAAATAGTTTTGCATATGAGAAAGGACAGACTAAAAGCATTTGCCAATACATTAGAGAAAGTGGATAGGTGTAGCTACAGCCCGGCTGTGCTGTTCCTCTGAGGTGGTTTGAAATGGCTCTTAATCAGGCACAAAGTGATATGATTATGCTCATCTGAAATGCACAAGCACGTGGATTAGGTTTAGCACTGTTTTGTCTACTGAGAGAACTCATGGTCTCTCAAAGAAACCCAAACATGTCTCGGTGCATTACACTCTTCTGTTGTCTTTTTCACTCTGCATCTCGTCTGTCTGTCCGTCTGCATCCATTTGATCAGTTCAGAGGGTACACATACTCTCCAAAGACAGCTGTTGAGCACCGAGCATGTCAGCAGCAGCCCATCTGACATTTAAAAACGGCTCACAATTTACTCAGGAAATTACTTAGGTGTAAATTGCTGCTGCACTGCCCCCTGAGGGTAGAAAACATGTTGCTGCATAACACAATTTAAAGTTTCGATAATTCATTTTTCTTTTCTGGTATCATTGACTTTAATCTGTTTTATTCCCTCTGCCTTCATGATTTATTTTTTTCTTTTTTGTGTTCCTCCTTAGGCCACCCCCAAACTGCTGAGCTATAAACATTATAGCCAAGTAGCTAGCACTGCTATCACAGCAAAATACCATTATGCTGCACTTTCAAATGAATGCTTTGTTTTAAAAAGGTGCTTTGGATGCTGTGTGCTCCCTGCTGATTATTTCTGTATGTCAAGGTGACGCTGGTTGCAAAACAATTCACTCAGAGTACCTTCCTTTATATTCTGATGTGATATACATTAAAGATGAGACAGCACTGATGGTTGCCACAATAGCTTGTCATTAGGTTTTTATTGGCAGTAAAAGTCAGCTGACAGATTCTGATACTGTACATTATGCATACAGTAAACTCAGAACTTAGCATAAACCCATGAATAAAGGAACTGCCAGCTCTTTTCTGTAATGATTCGGAGAAAAGTTTACAGCTACAGGACAATAGTTTTTCCTGATCTGTGGTGTTACGTGAATATACAGATGAAATTAAGAAAGGATATTGGAGAGAAACAGACAAAAAGCCCTGCAGGTTCTCAGAAATTGAAAAAATAATGTTATTCAGGATGTAACCACTGGGGAAAGAATACATTTTCTTCTTCATTTTCAGAGCTGATGGAGTATTGTGAGTCACCATTTGTGACATATGATTAAAATCTAATTTATTCATGCATAAACAATATTGGTGTCTTTATTACCCAATACAGCAGCTCTGGGATTCATACACTATATTGCCAAAAGTATTAGGACACCCCTCCAAATAACTGAATTCAGGTGCTCCAATCACTTTCATGGCCATAGGTGTATAAAATCAAGGCCAGGGGGGGGCGCCCCGATAGCCTAATGGTTATGTTGCGTGACCCAAGTGCTAAGGCGTAGCGGCTGTCCCGGGTTCGATTCCGATCTCGGGCGTTTACCACATGTCCTTCCCCACTCTCTCCCGTTTCCGACTCTGTCCACTGTCCTATCTAATAAAGGCATAAAAAGCCAAAAATAAATCAAAAAAAAAAAATAAAAAATCAAGGTCAGGGGATGCTGAGGTGCATGGTGCACAGAAATCGCCACCTTTTTGCAGAGTCAATAGTTACAGACCTCCAAACTTCATGTAACCTTCAGATTAGCTCAAGAACAGCGTAGAGAGCTTCATGGAATGGGTTTCCGTGGCTGAGCAGCTGCATCCAAGCCTTACATCACCAAGTGCAATGTAAAGCATCGGATGCAGTGGTGTAAAGCATGCCGCCACTGGACTCTAGAGCAGTGGAGAGGTGTTCTCTGGAGTGACCAATCACACTTCTCTGTCTGGCAATCCGATGGACGAGTCTGGGTTTGGCGGTTGCCAGGAGAACGGTACTTGTCTGACTGCATTGTGCCAAGTGTAAAGTTTGGTGGAGGAGGGATTATGGTGTGGGCTTGTTTTTCAGGGGTTGGGCTTGGCCTAGTGAATTTCATGCTCCCAACTTTGTAGGAACAGTTTGGGGATAACCTCTTCCTGTTCCAACATGACTGCGCACCAGTGCACAAAGCAAGGTCAATACAGACATGGATGAGCCAGTTTGGTGTGGAGGAACTTGACTGGCGTGACCTCAACCCGATAGAACACCTTTAGGATGAATTACAGCAGAGACTGAGAGCCAGGCCTTCTCGTTCAACATCAGTACCTGACCTCACAAATGCGCTTCTGGAAGAATGTTCAAAAATTCCCATAAACACACTAAACCTTGTGGAAAGCCTTCCCAGAAGAGTTGAGGCTGTTATAGCTGCAAAGGGTGGGACAACTCCATATTAAACCCTAACAGATTAAGAATGGGATGTCATTAAAGTTCATGTGCGTGTAAAGGCAGGCGGGCTAATACTTTTGGAAATATAGTGTAATTGTCTGAGCTGCACAACCGGACCCCTCTGAATAATAATGTAAACTGACATACACTGATCAGCAACAACTCTAAAACCACTGATAGATGAATTAAACAACATTGATTATCTTGTTACAGTGGCAACTGCCAGGATTTGGGATGTATTAGGCAGCAAGTGACGAGTCAGTTCTTGAAGCTGATGTGTTTGTGGCAGTAAAATGGCAGTGTGAGGATCTGAGCCATGTTGACCATCAGAACGAGACTGATGCCAGCAGAGGCAGAGCAATGTTCTGCTGGGAAACTTTGGGTCCTGGCATTCATATCGATGTTACTTTGACATGTTACACCAACCTAAACATTGTTCTAGACCACACACACCTTCATGGGAGCTATATTCCCTGATGGCAGTGGCCTCTTCCAGCAAGACAATGCACCCTGCCACACTGCAAACATTGTTCAGGAATAGTTTGAGGAACATGACAAATACACAGAAGAAAATATGAACGCAGCATGCAAATGGTCCTTTTTTCTGACTTGGAAAAACCATAAAAGTTAAATATCTTATTTGTATTATTAAGGCTACAATTTAACCAACTGTACACACAAAGTTTTTGAGCTGTCCAACAAGTTTGGATGGTTGGCATGCTGGATGCTGGCATTTAATTTAAAGCCATAGCCCATCACTCAGATGTCCACAATTCCACCATTTGTCATCCAAGCAATTGCTTCAGACAGCTCCAGATGGACGTATCTGACAACATGATCATGTCCCTCAAACTTCTGCCAACTTCACCAATAAGCTCTTCAGGAAGAGTGGGACAATGTTCCACAAACCAGCATCAACAGCCTCATTAACTCTATGCATTGCAGACTTTTTACTGACTCTCTATCTGCACATTATCATTTCTAATAGAGTACATACTTAATTGTTTCATGATGTCCGTTCTGTTGTAGAGATGCACTTGTTCCTCTAAGTTAACAACAATGGATAGATTTTTTTTTTTTTTTTAAGATTTATTCTTGGCCTTTTATGCCTTTATTAGATAGGACAGTGGATAGAGTCAGAAACGGGAGAGAGTGGGGAAGGACATGCGGTAAACGCCTGAGATCGGAATCGAACCGGGGACAGCCGCTACACACTGCACTTGGGTCACGCGACATAGGGCGCCCCCCAATGGATAGAATTTAATAAAATATTACATTCCGTATTTATATTTTTGTTGAGTATAGCATTAGATCTTGACTTGACCTACGGTTTCCTCAGATTTCCACAATCCCCACCTCGCAACTTACAAGCTTGAAGCCACAAAAATAGAGCTCTTGTCAGAGCCGGCTGGGCCATTAGGCAATACAGGCAAATGCCAAGGGCACCGTGGCCTCCAGGGGGTGCCACAAAATCGGGAAGCATATGTAAATCGCCGATGGAGGCGGGTGCCATATAAAATCTTGCCTAGGGCGCCACATTTGGTAGGGCCGGCTCTGGCTGTTGTGGTGACATGAGGGGGACAAACACAATCTGTTGTGGCTGATTAGTGTATGTGAAGTGATTATATTTTAAGTTAATAAAAAGGTTGATTGGTCCTTGGTATTCACATTTATATTTAAGGCAAAATGACTAAAATACAAGTAAAGTAATCCATTAACTCACACTTCTACTGTCAGAAGACTCAAGGGAGACAACTTGTTGTTTTTCTCACTACAAACAAGCCAGAATTTCAACAGCATTCATATTTTCCCTTTGGGGGAAGAAAACCTCAGTTCCTCTGTAGATTAAGGCCAGATTAAAGCCCAGGTATTGTTTCTTTAAGAACAGGCAAAGAACGCAGTAGTGAGGGATGACACTTGTATCATCATGTAACAGGGGAGACAGACTGCAGAAAGATCCACTATCACACAAAAAGTGAAGAGTGTGGACTGCGCGACACTAATAGGAAGTAGTGATTGAGAGCACTAATGGAATAACACACACCTCCACCCTGGTCTGCCCACTTTAACAGAGAGAGATGTGCGTGAGTGTGTGTGTATGGGTGACCACTGGCCAGATAATGACGACCCATAATGCATTTTGTGGCGACACTGGCTCTGGGCTCTTAACAGTAAGACCACACATCCTGCAGTATAGTGAGGATGGATAAAGCAGATGGACAGAAACTAAAAGGAGAGACATAAAGAGGTGCATGTGGATAGGGGGTGTAGAGTGTAGAGAGCGTGTTTGTGTCAGAAAATGAGACAGGTGATGAGGTAACAAGCTGTGGTAAAAGAGGGAGAAAGAAAGTGAGCAGAAGAGAGGGTGGGGAGAAGAGTTCCAGTCTTACCATGTCAATGAGGCTCTCCTGGATCCGGTTCAGTGTGGTTCTCAGTCTGCTGCTGATAAGGCCCAGACCTGATGACTCATACTGTAGAAAATCATACACACACACAGTTAGTGTCTGCACCACCTTCCTCAAGAAGAACACACACTTCAGCAGAGTGCGAAAGCACGCACACGCACACACACTGCAACATCTGCTCTCATCTCACGTAGTCTGAGACAAGAGAATCTTTACTTTCTGCTTCTCGCCGACTCTAATCCTAAAAAGGGAGGAATAACCGGGAAGAACAGACATCAAAATCCGACAATCACACCGGCTACAGCAGATGACAGACGAAAGAAAAGAGCAGCGTGGAGAGGGTGAAAGCACAAGCAAACTGAACATCTAAATGCCTTAAAAATCAATTCCAAATGTGCTTGATGTCACTTGATGAAGCAAATCACGCACATCTTAAGGGCTTCAAAAACAACCACACCACACATGTTGACTAGCATTTTCTACTCACAAGGCAGCACAACCCTGTATATTTGCAATAACACTTCAGGTTGCACTCTTACCAAGCAAGCAGGACCAACCACCCTGGCAGGGCCTGTCTCTCTGCCACCGTGAGCTGGCAAAGACGGGCTTGGGACAGGCTATGGAAGACGAATGGATAGCAGAAAGGAAAAACAAGAAGCAAAATCTCAAATTTGAAAAGCAACACTGTGGAGGAAGTACTACAGAGTTGGAAAAACAACAACAAAGTAATAAGCAGACAAAGAAAGTGAATTAGATTAATGGAAGTAATGAGTGGAATTACTCTTGTGCACGTCTGCAATTCTCTTGCCTCACATTTTAATAGTCTTTAATTTAATTAGACACCAATATCTGTTGTGCAGTAGCTGAACATTAATTTATTTTGAAGCTGAGGGGGCCCTGAGTTGTGTGTTGTTAAAACTGGCTTAACCACCAATTCAAGCTCTTCAATGCTTCCCTCACATCTGTCAGTTTAGTGACAGTTGAAAATTATGTGTTTGCAGAGGTTTTTGATTGTCACACATTAAAAAGCTTTCAGGTTGAATTGACGTCTTTTGAAAACTTCCATATTATTTTGACGAGCACCAAAAAATGCACCATGTAAGATTTTTTTCAAATTGCCAAAATTACACCTTTCATCAGAGCCACAAACAGGAAGAATTGGTGGATTTTCAACTTTCCAATCCATGAAGTCCATGAAGTAATCATAAGTCACTTTCTATTTCGTTGGAAAAAACAACCAAATCTAAACTGAAAATCTTGATATTTCATCAAAATGACTTTATTCTACATGTTTTATTAAAAAAAATTGCTAAAAAGAAAAATCGTTTGCATAAACCAGATGCTGTAAAAAATAAAAAATAAATTCCAACCAAGAACTCATTAAAAAAACAACAGTCATGTGCCAAAAATTCAGGGACTTTCTGGCTGAACTGGGCTGAACTGCAGGCTGTGTATGGACACATATTTAAAATGTTAGCAGTAAAATATCTAAAGCCACCATTTTTTTCCAGTATTGGTAACACCTATTGGCCTTTTGAAAAATGTTGCTCTGGGTTTTTTTGTAAAATTATTATTACAAAAAATAGAAATTAATTTAATTTTTTTTTTTAACTTTAGTTCTGATTTATAGCAACATAACTTTGTTTTACTGCACACAAGCAATTTTCAGTTCTCCCTACTTTTAGCCATGGTTGTGCTGTTTCCATAGAGGGGGCAGGAGTTTATATTGCAGTGAAAAATGCTCGGGGTTCCAAGAGTTAAACATCTGGAGAAGTACTAAACAGGCAGTAGTTGAAAACCAGTTGTATAAATAACCCTGATGAAATCAACATTGATTTCAGCATAGAGTTAGAGGCATTCTAATTTGACAAACTGAATGTGGCCATTTATAAAGAAGCGGTCATTCAGGGTCAGATATCAAATGTTTCGCTGAGTTGTTTTATGGGAATTGTACAAGCCAGCATTTTTTCAGGCTGACCAACACTAGAGATAAAAATTCTGGATACCGCGACTCCTCCTGCTTGGGTTTTGAAGATATAAGGCAATAATGGGAGTCAGTGGATGTACTGTTGTATTTTATGTCACAGGTGACTTTGCACATGTGCTTACAAGATAAATAACATCCAGCGTGAAGAAGAGTCTGTGGGAGTCGAGAATGAAAAATAACAATTTCTTGCATTATCGTTCATTTTTCAGAGAAGTCATCAATTCAAGCGTCAGATACAACCCCCTCTTTCCAGCCTGATTATTTTAGTAGAACATCTTTCACCTTTTCTTCCATCTTTACCTTCCATCTTTCACTTCACATCTTCCTCTCTTTTCCTTGCTATGTTCCTCTTCTGTCTCTTCCTAGAACTGACACTTGAGTGAAATATCCAAGTTAATCCCACGGGGCGCAGCTTTCCATAATTTTTGAAACATTAATCACTTTCCAAAAATGTGTTTGTAAATCTGCCTCTGTCAGCCCCTGCAGTTGGAAACCTAGTTATTAACGGTGATGGAGAATCTGTGAGCCGAGCACATAATGCATCTTTAGCACATGTGTGACACCGTCAATAGTGTGGCTTGGCTCAACAGGGCCAATATATCGTACACAGATAATGGGCATGTTTACCCTTTTGAATATTAATGCAAACCATTACTTTTCAAGTGGAAAAATTCAAGCAGCTCCATCTTGATTCCAGCGGTGTAAAGAGAGCAGAGCCTAGGTCAAAACACTGGTATATGTGCATAGCAATTTCCAGAAGCTTTTTAAAGATTCATGGGGACATTAGCATTTAACTGTCTGTGTCTCTCTGAGGCTATTAATGAAATAGGTGGGTTCGTGAAATAACACCTCTGAGGACTAGAGGTGCAGTGGATTAAAAAGTGAAACTTAGATGTACACAGAGAGAAAGAGTGGCATGGGAGCAGTGAGAGTAAAAAGCAGGATGGATGAAAGACATGTGAAAGAAGTAGAACAAATTAGATTAAGGATATGGAAAAAAAAAAAAGAAGAAGAAAGAGGTATAAAGACAGCATATGATGAAACACATTAACATACTATACATGGCCCCACAGTGGTCAGATTGAGACACACGGGAAAAGCGACACACTGACAAGTTATCAGCTCTGAACCGCTTTGTCACCTTTCCTCATCTCCCTTTGACACACACACACAAACATGTCAATAATGTGAGTTGGAGAGGCCCCCAATGGAGCGTTCATCCTCTTTATCTCCTCCACCTCGATGGGACAGAAGTCATTTTGTTGCCATCATTACCACTTCCCTGAGGGCGATACTGACACAAATGCTGTTTTTTCTTCTTTACGACCCTCAGTATAAATGACATGATAGTCTTTGGAGTGCGCGGGGCCACTGGGCTCGCAGACTGCTACCTATCGCTCAACTGGAAATTTATACGGTGAGAGAATGTGATGAGAAAAGATGGAAGTCGTGGTTATTCCACGTCTCAGTGCATATCATCTAATAAACATGACAAAATCCAGCTTTAGAAACAGTAAATGCAGGCACTTTTGTTATAGTGCTGTACCACTGTTGCAGCATAAGAAGTAATGCGAAGCAACTTATGTCTAGTAGTTTTATTCACAACCTTTGAAAAGGAGCGTGAAACTAAAATGACAGCAACAAAACACCCACACGCCAACCTCAACATTAGGCATCACAACAGACAAACACAAAGTTAATTGTGGGGTATAGCTAACTCACAAGCTAGCATTTTCTTTTATTTTTAGTTGCACTATAAAGAACCACACCTACTGGCACAGTGTGATGCACATCAAAACACTAGCATCTAATGTTTTCTGTTTTCTAATTTTTATATTGTATGGAATATTGTCTTTATTAGAAGATAGAGAGCGATGGATTGGGGATACTGTGGTTTATTGTTGGCACCATAAAACTCATTTTATCACATTTTCACACTTACAATTCATGCGAAATGTCACAGAAGATGTCAAATATCAAAGGAACTGGCATTTATTTTAAGGAATTCCACATAAAGAAGTTTGTTAGGTTTTTAAATAATAAAATAAGATGATCATCCGTCAAGGCCAATGCTCTATCTGTCAATTTTAACAAAAGCCATTGGATCTGCATCAAAGTTCAATGGGTTCTTTCTTCATCTATGTTCCACCTCTCTACCAACCTTGATACAATTTGTCGTGGTAGTTTACGTGTATTCTTGCTGACAGAAAAACAAGCAGCATTGATCACATATCTCTGCTTCAGTTGTTGCCTTGACGGAGGAACACACAAAAAGATTATGTAGGCGCCAAATAACCGCTTCACTAAAGATCATATTTACACTATAGTGTTTTAACATTTAGTTTGGCATCCTTCAGCCTGCTGCAGGGCACAGAATTAAACCGTTTCTGTAATAGCTGCAGTGAAAGATTCCTCCATGCTTCAGGGAAGTTCACCCACATTACAGCATCGATAAGCTTTTTTTTCACACAGGATTCGATAGGTGGGGCTTTATCTCAGCGCTTTAAGAGAGCAATTCTAAGACATCGACTCAACGGGCAACTGGTGTACTTTGGATTATTATCCTGCTGAAACATCCACTTTTGTCTCTTGAATCATCTTTTTACTGACTTCTTTAAGTTTGCCACCAAAATGAATCTTACAAATACAGATTTATAGACCACCATACAACAAACAGCTCCAAATTTTTATGTTACCATTCCGATGCTTTACCATTTAGAGGAGTTTGTTTATGCTCCCTTAAGTGGCAATGTGATTTTTTTTATTTGAGTTTTACAACATTTGTTTTCAATGGATCACAAAGCAGGTTTAAATAACTTGTCCAAATACTTTGGAGGGCCAATGTATGCAAAATTGAAAAAGCAGAAATATAGAAAAAATACACTGAGTCACAAGGTTTGCTTCAAAACTTCCCACTGTGCTTTACTCAGTTCTATTCAATATGAATGTGTCATTTAAAAGTCATAGTGTTAAAAAATACTTACCATGTCATTACGTCCAAAGAAGGTGTATACGGCGTACAGGTAGTAATCAAAGAGCTGTGATACACAGTGGATCACATCGAAGGCAATCGGCTTCAGAATGTTCATCATCTGCATGTACTTTCCTGCACAAAGAGTACACAAAGACATAACAGTTATACGTTTGGCTATATTGGAAGCTTTGTAAGTAAGTAAAGTAAGTAAAATTTATTTGTATAGCGCTTATCACAGACAGCAGTCACAAAGTGCTTTACAGCAGCAAGAAATAAAATATAAAAAATAAGAAACAAAAACAACAGATAAAAAACAAGAGCAAATAATAATAGCAATAATATACACTATATATGAAAATGTATATAAGTGTAATTGAGTGTAAAGGTCAAAAATACAAAGATTTTACAAATGAGTACGTTCAGAGGATGTCCATCACAGCCAAACAAACATAACGCTGGTCAGATTGGACTAGAAAGCTTTTAGAAACAAATATGTTTTTAGATGTTTTGTGAAAGCATCCACTGAGTCCAGAGAGCGCAGGTCTAATGGAAGTTCGTTCCAAAGGCGGGGCGCGGTGGCTTTGAATGATCGGTCCCCCCGAGTTTTAAAACAAGCTCGAGGAACCATCAGCAGATTCTGCTCAGATGACCTCAACCTGACCTCAATCAAGACCCTAGCATCTCAATAGTGGCCACTCCAGATCTGATGAAGTGCTAAAGTGCATTCACTACTGCAACTGTGGCATCAGAGAGCAAGTGAAAGTTCAATTAGATGACTATAAGGGCTATGAGCTGTTGTGCTTCTCTATAAACATCTCGGAGAGCACAAAAGACACAGTTTGCATATCTTTAGTTGATGGAGGCACACACAGACCTCAACATGTTAACAGGTTAGTTTGTTGGAGTCTTTCCTCTGAGTTTATTACGTACCTGCAGCGTAAGACAGCAGCGCGATCCTTGTCCTGAGTGCTGAGCTTCATCAAAGTCATCATATTTTTTCATATAAAGTTTTTTTATTAGGGAAAATGTGCCATTTCACAGAAGGATATTTTAGCGGTGGTAACAGGTTGCCAGGTAATAGTGAAATCGGCTGTAGTTGGACATATTTTTATCCCACATGGGCAGAATGTTCAGTGATAAAATCGTAAATAAACTGTGGAGGTTTTGCCTGCAGGTGAGCTTCCCCCCTCTCCAATATAGCATCTCTTCTCCTGGGCTACTTTGAACATTTCCATAGTGGCTTTGCTTGTCTATAACCTGATCATCCGACTCAGATGCTTGTTCCTGCATCTGCTGCTGCTGCCGTCGTCCAGTATTTATGTGCACAATTATCCCATTACCTCGGTACCAAAGCATCTGCCTTCCTTCTAGTCATATCGCTGCATTCTGAACTCCCACTAATTAGTTTAACATTGGTCCTGCTTTTCAATCTAAGGTCCAAAATGTCAGAACTGGAGTAGTGACTGATGTGATTTAGCATTTCCATAAATCCATTTCTCATCCGCTCTCGGCTTGATGTTGTGTCGCTCCCGCTCTGCCTGACCTCCTGCAATCATCTCATCTCCCTTGTCAAATTCTCTCCCTACCATCCCTGCACCGATAAGCCTGCTCTGTTCGCAGTTCTTCCCATCTAGCGCACAGATTCCAACCCTCGGAATGCAGGTATACATGCAAGGACATAAATAAATGTATAATGCGAAGCCTGAATAGATAAGAAATCCTGTATGGTGTCGAGGCTAGCTTTATGGAACATTCAATCAAACCTCAAGTGTCCAGGAGATTAATCACTGCCATTATTCATACTCTACTCGGGGTGCTGTTCATGTGAGTGCATGGATGTGAGAAGAAATGGATTACATTCCCTCTGCAGACTGTGCAGCTGATAAGTCTTGCAGTAATCAGGCAGTTGAATCTAGTCAGTAACCTTCAACTCTTAATAATGTGTGAAAAACTTTGGAACCCTGCAGGCTGAGGTCACAGGGGTCAGTGGGAAAGACAAGGCCGGCGTCCTCCACACTCCTTTTCCTTCCAATTTACTTAACACAGGAGAGCAGCTCTTCTTCCCTGCGCTGTGGAACATCATCGACAATGAAATTAAGTGGCGGCGGGCCCGTGTCAGCGGGGGGATTGTGGAGGATGTGACGGCTCAGGGCTGATGGGAGATAATCGCAGGGCAAAGTAACCGCTGCCAAGAGAATTGCTCCAGGCTTCTTTATGGTCATAATAACAGTAACCTTGCCTGGCGCTGTAAGGTAAGTCAAATAACGGGGGCACCAACATTTTTGTTTGGGTGCACGGTCACACTCTTACACACACAAGCTCGTGGATCCACTCTGGCTATAACACATTAACTCACTATCATCCCTCTCACTTTTACACTTGACAGGAGGCTCGTACATGTGAATGATGTCACCGTTAGCTCAAACCACCCTCACCCATCCTGCAGCAATATCAGCCCCAACACACACACACACACACACACACACACACCTGGGAGGACTGCACACTTACCCAATCATGACAAATCACCCTTTCCACTGGCTGTCCCACCTTAGGGGGTTGTAACAACAGTGTCAGCTCAGATGAGGAAGGAGGCGACTCACCCACATGGAATCGCTGAACCTGGCGACCGCTTTTACTTTCATGTTATCGGCCTGCTTTATTTCATTACTCTCTTTGAGGTTTGGTCGAGGAGATTGCAGCCGAATAAGTTCCCCAGAAATGACTTTAATCTGGCTTGTTTTCATCTCACAGTCGATCTGTTTTCCTCTAGCTTGTGGGGCGAGGCAGCAGCTGAGCAGCGAGCAGTTTAATCGCACGCTTTTCTGTGACACTGAATGTGAATGTTTTGGCATGTTTTTCATGTATTGTTTTTTTTTCTCCCCTGATGTTAATAACAAATTAGGACAGCCGCCAAAATCTACTTTCAGCTGTTTCTTCCTCTTGTTGGCATTCAGCTGGCTGACTAAACACAGGAAAAGACCAGTGTCTGTCAGTGCTAATTACTTATGCAAATGGCCACCGCACAGTAATTACATCCTGCCAACACACAAACATACACAGTGTAGCAACAAGGACATTCATCCTTGTGAGGTAAACCGGCATTGTTACTTAAACTATCATTCTGTTAAAAAACCAGAAGGCATGCAACATTTAAACCACAGCTCTGTCGTTCACGTAATAACAGTCTGGAACAAATGGAAGCAGTCATGCTCCAGTTGGTTCTCCTGCAACTACATGACCCACAACACCGACCGGTGAAGGCTCTCCAGATGTTCAATCTGGGCCGCTTGCAGCTTTAATGTGGCCGTCTTTCACGAGTAAGCACAAAACTAAATAGAGCAGTTACAGATCGTGGCTACTGACAGAAACAATAAAGAAAACTCAATAGATGCATTTCAATCAGGAGATATTCAAATGGGACACAGGCTCAAAGAATACTTTTATTTGACATACTGCGCACAATATTGAAAGTTAGAGAAATATGTGAGGAGGGTTTGGCAAGACGCCATCATGGTTAAAAAAAAATTTAAAAAACGGGTCAACTGAGAGGCTGGCGGAGCTTCTGAGACAAGTCACCCACTCATCCAGTTATATATTCGAGTAAGATATTCATTTGTGAGCCTCATAATTCACATGCCTACCTCACCAACCCACCAGAAATGTCTTAACTCATGGGTTCTCACATCCCGAGCAGGATTATTATTGCAGCAACACCTCATCATTAAGTTGTAACCAAGTGGTCACCTCTGGGCAGCACCAGCCCTACCCCATGTGGCGCCCTAGGCAAGATTTTATATGGCGCCCCCCTTTGTTCGATTTACATACTGCAGTGAGCGACGTGGAAGAAAGGTGCTTCTATTTAACACACATCCAGAACACAGCGCAACGACAGGTAGCCATCAATCCTGCTACCCTTCTCACTCACGGTAGCAAAAACATTCATAACCCCGAACTCCCATGGTGCATTGCAGTACGACAGTTCAGTCCTTGCGACTGGCTCTGCGATCGCTACAATACGCTTACAAAAGAAATCAAATGCCGGCCTCACTAACCTGAGACCCTCCCAGCTACCGGTAAACTGTCGCCCCCCTCGGCATGCTTGATTTGGTTTATTCCACTGTCCACTCCAGTGCAGTGGGCGCCAGGCTTGTCCAGAAGAGGGCGCCATTGTCATTACCTTAATTAAACCTTCAGATAACGAGCATGGGCGCTCCCTGGCCACTTTATAGCAAATACTGAAAGCTTTTTTTTTTCTTTTTTCCCCCCCCTCGTGCCGCCCCTCATCGAATGCTACCCTGGGCGGCTGCCCATGTCACCCATATCAAAAACCGCCACTGCCTCTGGGTCTGTTAAAGGAAGCCAGTGCCAAAAACTGCAGTTCCTTTAAATGTCCACTTGAGGCTCCAAAAGAGAGTCAGTCTGTCCCCATAGACCCCCAATGCTGATACAAATACTTTGGCTTTGGTTGCTGCACTAATTTCCCCTTTCATGACGCTTGTATGGGGAGTGAATCTTCCTATACCTTCCCCTGCTTAAACTGTATTAAATGGGTGTCGCCTCTTTGAGTGCTGGTACCGTCACTGGACAGTCCGTGACCCAGAGATGTTTCCATGATCCGTCTCAGCCCCACTCATGTTCCTCCTCTTTGCTCATTTTAGGATCAGACGGGAGTTTGGAGGAGTCGTGCCCTGCAGAGATGGTGACAGTCGGAGCCACAACACTGACGTCACAGTGAGTTCCTTCATCTTTTTATATCAGTGGGTAAAACTGACCTGTCTCACAGTGGTCTAAACACAGCTGACATTCCTATTCATGTGTGAACAATCCATTAGTGAATGTTTGGGCTTTTAAAGGACTCAGACTCTTTTTTCCATCACCTCAGGCCTCTAAATCCCAACCACATGAAAACACAGAACTCACCATGTGTTTGTTCAGAACCAGTCTGCACTAAGACAAGATCAGAGTACCTCAATTAAAGGGTTCACAAGCAAAACTATTGCTCTACTAAATGCAGTTTAAAAGCAAAGATTTGAATAAAGAAATAGACCATTGTCGCTTTAAATCCATTATTAATAGTCTGGATGTTTGTGGAACATGTTCAGTCTCTCCACTTTCCCTCATGACTCTGACTTTTCCAAAAAAGACTGAGCCATCTGGCCCAGTAGAGAGAAAACAGGTTGAACTTGTTGCTTTTAGCCGTGGGGTTAAACAAGTAGGTGGGGAGGGAGTCCATATGTATTCTTGTGGCCACATTGCATTCTGGTCCACTGAGACCACTACGGGATGAGGATGTGGTACGTCTGCCTCTGCTTTGATGGATTTCGTCCTGTGGGACTGTTGATTGTCAGAGTGAAATGATGCATCTAAAGAGAGAATGTCTCACTGGGAGCTACGTCTCAGATGTTTTTATTTTTAATGTTATTGGTTTTTACCCTGCAAATACAGGCATGTTGGCTGTGCAGACGGTCGGTGTGATGGGGGACTGTGCAAACACTTGTGGGTAGATGGTGAAATGTACATCACAAAGATCCTTGTGGATAAAAAACAAACAATGAATTTGCCTTTACAGATGAACTGTGACAAGTTCTCCTACATGCTCGGAACAACCTTCCAGCTAAGTGCTTTGAAAAGGTGTGTTTAAGTGTACTGAGGAGAACCGGTGGTGTTTTAAAAGCAGAGGGCACTCACAGCTAATATTGATTTGACTTGAAGTTAACTGATGCATTAGAAACTGCTCATGGCATTAAAAAAGAAAACGATTGATGGTAAGGCATCTGTTATAAACACACAGTGACAACAGTGACTCTTAATGCCACCAGGGGGAGCAAAGGTTCCAGGTTTAATTCTATTGGCTGATATATTTTGAATTGAGCAGCGCCCCTGGTGGCCTTATTGATGGCTACTTTTCCTGTGTAGTCGGGTTCTATGAGCACTTAGGAAATAGAACTATAGAGAGTTTGTTATGTTAGCCTATGTGGTGAATTTTACGTTGAAGATGGCAACGTTAAAGAAGCACAATAAACTGTTTTTTCAAGGTCACTCAGAAGTATCTACCCTGGAGTTGATCGATTTTTCTCAGTTCTAAAAGAGGTTCTACAGGTGTGGTTCCACGCAAAAGCTCCTGCAGTGGAAAACAACTTCTAGTTTTCAACCATGAGGAGAAGGTTGAAATGATGAGTCAAAATAATCCAACATGTTTAGTGTCATTTCATCACTAGCAGCCATCGTTCTGTGGGAAAGCACTGCTCCTTCTGCACACAGATGCTATTTCTGCTAACTGCATGTCCTAGCCGAGTCCTACTTTAAAGTCAAATCTGTCACAGCTCACTCAGTGGGGTGCCGGAGTCATGTCGTTCAACAAGGCAGAGCTCACACGTTGTTTGGCCCAGTATCACTGCAAGGTCAATCATTGCCTCGTTTGCTGAAAAGCTATTTGCTAATCTCACTAATGGGTCTGTTCAGACGCTGTATCTGATTGAGAATTTGCTCTCAGACAGCATACTGTTTAGGCAGCGGCACATTAATGTTATCTTGGGTTATTTCAAGGGGATTGAACAAGGGGATTTCTCAGGAAGGCGAGCTAAAATGGGAAACCAGCTCGGTCGAAGGTGCCGCGAATCTCATGAGGTTATAGAAAGGTGGTTGCAGGAGAAGCTACATCAACAATAGCTATCCATGATAGGTTTTAATACGGCAGTCCACTCTCCATTTTTATTCATCCCAGCAGGGACATTTTCTGAACATTGGGGTCAGCAGAGCAAAGATCCCAGGGAGCTCATAACCTGGTCCCTCTGGTTTAAACACGACACCTCATGACTCACTATCTGCTTTTATAATGAAGCAGGAGATTAAAGGCGAGGACTCCATGCATGCAGAACATGTGCTCTTCCACTGAGCAGCATCCAAGGTCAAAGCAGTGAACATGGATGTGGTTTCACAGCAGATTTGATGTGCATCCAGACTAGCCGACATGTTTCCAGCACACTGGGCTTTAATGTTCAGCCCGATGTTCAGAATAGTTCTACTGAGTCTCTGTGGGACGTTTGATTTAAACAGACAGCTGTAAATGATTCAGGCAGGCTGTGCACGCACATTTTCTTCATAAGTGGAACATTAGCAAAGTTCTCTTCTTTGCTCGAAAATGACAACATACTCCGGGAAACCCATTATAAAAAAACAATCACCTTGATTCCTAGAATCATATCCCTGCTATTTAGCCTGACAGAGGTCTACACTTAATGCAAGCCGATTCACAAGTTGCCAGCAGAAATTTAAATTAGCTCTTGAATGTCTCGGTAATAGACTTACCCAAGGCCAGCCACAGGGCTCACAACTTTACAACACTGACTGGTAATCATTAATGACTTGCTTTTATAATTGTGATTTTTATCAGGTGTATTCACACAGAATCTAACAGTCAAGATAAAGAGGAAATTGAATTTGGTTTTAATAGAGGCATAATGTATTCATTCATGCTTTGCATTGCTGTGTGCCACATGCAGAATACTGGATGTTCATTATCACAAATCAGTACATGTGGAGGTCACCTTTGGGGGCACAAAGCGATTGGAACGTCTGATGTTTGAATGAAAAGCATTAATAAATGAATCCATATGCTCCTCTTTGAAGATGTCATGCTGCTGGTCCATACACATGACATTAACATGACATTCAGTGTCTCATTTAAGCGCTAAACACAGTAGAGTTGCAGTTGTAGGAAGGATTTTTGCTGACCGTTTTGGAGAGAGGACTTTCCTCAAGTCATGAAATGATTGGCTCAGCATAAAGAGCAGAAACAGGAGGAAACAACCAGCCAGGCTAGAGCTCACCAACACATTATGTCTGTTTAATTTGTAGACAGTTTACAAATGCTATGTCTTCACTTTTGGTGTGGTTAGGGTGGCTGGATACAGCTACTGCAAAGTATGTAACAGTTTGTTTGTAGCAGTTTGTAACTGCCATGTACTTTTCCACAGGATCTACTTTACCAAATACATGTAGCTCAGACGCGTCTCAGGTCAGCAACAGCCCTTCAAATCTTTTTGTCTTGAGTATCACGTTTCACGCGTTTGTGTCCGTCTTGAATTGGATACTTTCATCATGACTGATTACACCTGCCCATGTTTTTGTCCCTCTATGTTCATATTTATCATTTGCATTTGGGTCATAGAGCTCTCTACTTGTTTTTCAAAACAGTAAAATAACCAGTGATGTTTTAAAACCACAGAACATAATTGAATAACACTTAACCATTGCTCTGAATGCTCAAAGAAGCTTTTACATGGTCAGAAGAGTCTTTCAGGATTCTAGAGAACAGCTACAAGTGCTTTCAAAAGGATTTTCAATCATCACTGGTTGAATTTTATTTATTTATTTTTTTTGAAAAAGCAATGATTGGCTGTTGCATTCAGCTAAATCACATCATGTTGTTTGTGTTTTTCAAGCAGCTGAAAAATGAAGCCAACTCACAAGTGGCAATAACTGTAGTTCCTTGAATGGCCACTTGAGGTTGGCTTCAAAAACAAGACAATCCCTATAGACTCCCATAGTAAAATGTCATATTTTAAAGCAGAAACAAATGTATACAACCTGATTTATAGGTGTACAGCAGTTTTAAGTCTCAGTAGAATTTAAATGTGTGAATTAAATGAAAATCTACCCCTTGTACAATTGTCATGAACAATCAAATTAGCTAAAGAGGCCAAAACTGCTTTTTGTACCTGGCACATTTGATTCTGCGGTGAACTTGGACAGTTTAACATGGGGGTCAATAGACAGTTTAACATGGGGGTCAATAGACAGTTTAACATGGGGGACAATAGACAGTTTAACATGGGGGTCAATAGGCAGTTTTAACATGGGGGACAATAGTGAGTGACTCTGTTTTGGAGTCTGCCTCTAGTGGACATTAGAGGAACTGCAGTTTTTGGAGCTTTAGGTTGCCGCTTCTAACAAACTGACACACATGACCCGAACGTATTTTCATCTTTCATAGATGGCAAAACAACAGGTTTCTGTGCTTTCACTAACAGATGCACATGTACAATAGAGTCTCTGAAAGCTTGTGTGGAGAGAAGGTGGTTTTGTGCCTCCCACTGTACAGATCAACAAAGAAACTTCTGTTAGCTCAGAGTGAATAATCAGCTTTTAGCTAGTGATGTGGATTTTAATAAAGAGGTGTTTTACCCAGAATATGGCAGCTCACACAGACAGTGTCTTTATGTCCTTTTCTTTTATGCGTGTGACTCAGTGACAGATAGAGACAGAGACACCCTGACACCAAATCCATCACACTGTTAAGCTTATATGACTTTTCAAATAAATAAGTGTTCTCTGCAGGTTCTCTTTTTATGATGGCTGCAGCTAATAAATAATGCATATTAAATCCTTTACTGACACACTTTGTTATGAATGAAGTTACGCTGTTTGTACTGCAGGCTTCTACTGTGAGTTTCTGCACAAACATAAAACATCTATCATATCGCACAGGAGGCGCAAGTTAATGCTATTAATTAACAGATAAAGGGGTTTTATGTTCTTTACTTGTTGAGTTATATATATATGCCAAAGTAAATTTTTTATACTCAGTGAATTATTTGCATTGACGTGAGGAGGTTTTGTTCTGTTAGCCTTCATGGTCTTGAACCAGCATAAAAACAGTGCTAATGGCTACCACTCAGGAGTGTAATATGAACAAAGTGTAATATAAACAATATTTCTTTTGGAAGTTTGATACTTGTTCAGTATAGCACTATACCAATTATCTCTACTATCTATACTTGTTTGCCTTAAAGCTGCAGTATGTGATGGCTTCTAAGGTGCAGATTTTAAAATGTCTGTTTTTGTGTATCTGTGTGGGCATACCATACAGAGCTTGGAGAAAAATATCTGTTTCACTAAATATTAGCATTGCTGTAGGTATATTCAGGTGGTAGAGTGGGTGGTCCACTAATTGCAAGGTTGGTGGTTCAATCCGCAGGAAAATGCACCCCACCACATGGCAACAACATTAACCAATCAGGAACATCTCAGACTCAGACTCAGACTCCACTTTATTGATCCCGTTTGGATGACTCCATCAGCGAAATTCAAGTTTCCAGCAGCAGAAGACAAAATAAGAAAGTAACAGGTAACAAAAAGTACCAATATAGAAATAGAATAAAATAGAACACTCTTAGTTAAAAATATACAGAATATGCATCTAACTACCTAGACCCCATTCTGATCCAGCATCAACAGGATGCAGTGGAACAAGTTGGATTGACAGAGGCCCCACTGCACAAGCCAGAGCACCCAAAGGATCCACTGCCCTGGTCCTGGTGCCAGACCCCATAGGACACCCTGAGAGGTCCTCTGGTCCATGCCCAATGGTTCAGAGCATTATTGACCCCATAAGGGGGGCAAACACAATACTAGGCAGGTGGTCATAATGTTATGTCTGATCGGTGTACATGGTCTTTACAAGTGGATTGTTTGTTGCATTAACTCGTGAGGCGCCCAGCAGCAAGAGCACCTGATCAATGATGGAGGCAGCCCCTTGAATATGTTGAGTTTCATGTGTAACATAAGATTCACACAGTCCTATATCTGCCAAGCACACAGACATGGATATTTATTAAAAGCCTTTTGATCATTCAGATCTGCATTAGTAGCCCCAAAGTGTTTTTTCTCATATAAGTTGTAATACATTAGATTAAAAAAGCATTGATCCTTAGTCACATCACAGAAATAATCTATTGATTTTGTTCAACAAACCATTACAATTTTCAAAGTTACGAGCAAAACCTTCATGAAAAACTGTGCATATCTGTGTCCTATTAGGAATTTGAGTCCCGATAGTCACATACAGACAAGCCCTCACTCATTAAATAGTTGTGTTGTTGTTAACCCCTTCTAGCTGCTTGTGTATCTAGAACCATCTCTAGATATTCTATGTTCAGTCCCTGATATGTTGTGCTTGTCACACTCAATCCTTCCACACTCACAGTAATGAATAACTAACTTGTGACATTCTATCCTCTGTGCTCTAATTCCGGCCCTCCTGTCCCTGTGGCCACAGTTACCCTGTTATTGCTGCTGTAATAATGATTATGATAATGAAAAGCTTTAATGGTAATGAGTGTCATCATTAAAAGATGAAATTAGGCTCATGTTATATTAGAACTCCTTTTCACTTCCCCTTTGGTTAATGATACATCTTCAAGTATGGATTTATTTTCACAATGACTGCTGTAATTTCAGTTTTATGGGACTGTTCATGTTTAAGGCTGACAGCGAGAAAACTCAAGACACCTCAGCAGTTTTTGATATTAGCCCTGTTCTCCTGTGTTAACGCTGTGAGGAGTCCAGACACAACCTGAGTGTAGCATTATGCAGAAAACAAATCTGAGATCCAACAAATGTCATTTTGCTCATGCAGCATTGTTAAATTCAGTTTGCCCTCACCACGCTGGCTGTTTAGCGTCTCTTAAAGGTCAAGCTTGTATTTTTAGAATTGATTTAATATTCTCAGTGAAGAGGACACTCCAGCAGATCTGCTGCACACATGAAAACCATTTAGTCTGATTGAGCTTTTGAATCGAGACGCCTCATGAGCTCATAGCTGGAATATAACCTCCAGCTGCCACCTCAGATCAAACATTCTCTTTGTGCTCTCTCTCTAACCTGAAGTCTCTTTTCAATTTTTCCTTTCTTCTGCTCCTGACTCACCACCGAATTTAAATTCTGACTGAAGACACCACCGCCCTAAGGCCAGTTATTGACAAGGTGGAAAACATGGGTCTCCTCCATCTTATTTACTGCTCCTGCGAGCCAACCAATTTGCTGGCCATCCTCTCAGTGAGCTGTAATGGCTTCTTGACTGTCAGCGCTTTAAATCCTTTAGAGACCTGCTGTCCTGCAGTAGGTGAGGCCGGGGCAGGAAGACAGTAAAATAAATGATCCTTATGGGAAATTAAGGGGAGATCCAGTTATGATAGGTGCGTACAATAGTTCATGTGTAAGAATGCACCAGCTAAAGCCTAAATGAGCTTAATGAATTATTAGAATCGTTTGTATGTTTTAGGAGGAATTGCCATGCACATTTCACATCAGAATTTATCCAGTGTAATATGTGTTTTCTTGTCTCGTGCTTTTTGATACACAGAGGCCCTTGCTTATCGCTCTCACGCTCAACACAGACACATCACTCAGCCTCCGGCGCCTGTTTTCATCAATCAGAATTGCATTGACATTACATGGCACAAAGTCAAACAGTGTCCTCTTGCTGGATGAATTGGCAGGAGAAGGTGCTAGATTAGATTGCATCTGAGGAATGCTAATTCACCAGGAGTCTAGGTCTGGAGATGTTGTGATTAAAGACTCAATTTCCCAGAGGTCAGTGTGGTGTGATCACATATTACCACTAACTGATGGAGTGTCTGTGACATCTGCACTGTGACGGTACGTCTGTCACAAACGGTGGCGTCGACGCCCGTGGTGGAGAGAATCCACCGTTTTTAAAAATATTCCTGTCAGAGTTGAGAATTTCATTCAGTCCTGGAGTTAAGTAGCTGTGTTATTCTCTCAGACTGTTTATTTGTGGTGTAGTTTATGTAAAGGTAGAAGGAGAGGCCTACAGCAGCTCTCTGCTATAAACAGCTAAGCCCTGAAATGCTGCCATCCAGTATTATCTTCACAGAGCAGGAAACCTGCTGTGCATTAAACCAACATGTGTCTCAGTGGAAAGTATTTCAGAGCGGCAGGTTTTTAATACAGCGATGCAGGAAGTGAGTAACGCTGACAACACTTCTGTCTTAATTACAAGCATATCAGCTTGGAACAACTGATTGACAGCTAGAAGCAGAAATTCCTCATTTACAATTAATAAATCTGCCTGTTGTAGAGTTAGAAATGATATGATTGGTTATTAACACAGATCATATATACATTACAGGATTTCCCAAAGCACACAATTCATTTGGAGTCGTATTCTTCTAGCAGCTTCCAGGCAGCATGTGATTTGTTTTCATTCCAGCTGGGTGCTGATACTGAAACTCGCTTGAGATATGTAATCCATCACAGTGACTATTTCTTTGCCCTTGTTTTTTGTCCAAGTTATTTTATCATCAGTGGTGCATTCTATGAGGCTCCAGCAGACACAATGTAGTAAAGCATATACGGAATATAACCGTATACTTTAATTCAAATAAATATCATTAAAATAGAGTGTCAAAAGAAAAGGGTTTTACCTAAACCTACAGGAAGTGATTCTTTTGGTCGGGACAGCTACGCCTCTGCACGTAGGTCATGTGACATAACCGCTAGGCTATCGGAGCGCCCGATATGGTGAACTTAAAGGACACATCTAGTGGGTACAGAGCAACATTTTCATTCATTTAAATTAGTGTTTATCTTCCTGGTGAATATAGATCTACTACACTGCCTGGCCAAAAAAAAAGTCACCACCAAAAAAAGGTCACACACTCTAATATTTCGTTGGACCGCCTTTAGCTTTCATTACAGCAGCATTCACTGTGGCATTGTTTCAATAAGCTTCTGCAATGTCACAAGATTTATTTCCATCCAGTGTTGCATTAATTTTTCACCAAGATCTTGTATTGATGATGGGAGAGTCTGACCACTGAGCAAAGCCTTCTCCAGCACATCCCAAAGATTCTCAATGGGGTTAAGGTCTGGACTCAGTGGAGGCCAATCCATGTGTGAAAAAGATGTCTCATGCTCCCTGAACCACTCTTTCACAATTTGAGCCCGATGAATCCTGGCATTGTCATCTTGAAATATGCCTGTGCCATTAAGGAAGAAAAACTCCATTGATGGAATAACCTGGTCATTCAGTATATTCAGGTAGTCAGCTGACCTCATTCTTTGGGCAAATAATGTTGCTGAACCTAGACCTGACCAACTGCAGCCACCCCAGATAGTTTTTCTGGTTAGCCTTACTGATTAGTGGTTTTCTTACGGCTACACAGCTGTTCAGTCCCAATCCCTTGAGTTCCCTTCGCATTGTGCGTGTGGAAATGCTCTTGCTTTCACTATTAAACATACTCCTGAGTTCTACTGTTGTTTTTCTTCTATTTGATTTGGTCAAACATTTAAGTGATCGCCGATCACGATCATCAGGATTTTTTTCCGACCACATTTCTTCCTGGAAGACGATGGTTCCCCACCATCCTTCCAGTTTTTAATAATGCGTTGGACAATTCTTAACCCAATTTTAGTAGTTTCTGCAATCTCCTTAGACTTAGACCTACTAGTTGCCAGCTGAAAGATAATCACCCATGCAGTCATTATGCAATAGGAGGCTTGTACCTATTTGCTTAGTTAAATCCAGGTGGCGACTTTTTTTTTGGCCAGGCAGTGTATCGAATACTTTTCATGATAATTTAAAAAAATAAATGGATGTCAACCCACTTTGAGCATGTTTTTTTGTACATTAAAATCTGAAGCTGTGTTTGAATGATAAAAGCCCAAATATTTAAAATTGAAAAGTATTCTCTATGTTTTGTTTTGTATTACTATGACATGAAACTACATATGGTTCAGAAAATACGGGATTACTAGTTGACTTCTGCATTATAATTATTTTTGTTAATATGTGCTCCAAAATGGGAATTTTCATGATGCTGTCAATTAAAAAAAAAAAAAAAAATTCAA
>OMNN01028304.1:0-21148 GCA_900302755.1 Chromis chromis | reverse complement strand
TAGTTATTTATTCATTCATTCTTTCATTCATTCAACAGGGTTCATGTACTGCATCTAAAATTCAAATCCTCTCTTTTGTCAAGATATGAGCCTCAGCGGAGGTTGAGGGGGTAAAGGCAGAAGTGGGAGAGAGTGGAGAAGGGCATGCAGTGAATGGCTGAGGTCGGACTCGAACCCGGCACAGCCGCTACGCCTCTGCACTTGGGTCACGTGATGTAACCACTAGGCTATCGCGGCGCCCTAAATGTTGCATTTTATTTGAACTAGTTTTATATTCGAGAAAGTGAAAGAAAGTAGAGAATACAGTTGTTTAAGATTGTGTGTGATAATTAGTTAAAAACATATTTATCAGTCATTTGTTTTAATCAATTACGAGACATTTCAGGCGACCCCATTTCGTTTATCTTTATTTGGAAGGGACAGTGCACATTGATGAACAAATGTAAAATTACATGTTGTAAATGCGCCAGGTTTAGCAAAAATGGTAATTTGCATCTGTTGTCCCTTGGCAGGTCATAAAACAAACATTAATCACAAGGTTTAAATACATAAATACAATACAATCAGTCAAACAGTAAAACAAGAATTTGAATTCCAGGCGACCCCAAGGTTGAAGAACACTGCAGTAATGCATCTGATACGTCATCACAGACATATCAATGAGTCCAGTTGCCTTCCATTGAATTGCCTACAATGACTATGACCTGGATGAATGAGAACATTCACAGACATACAGGATCAACAAGGAATACAGACATGACTACAACTGAAGACTTCTATACATAAAAGTTCTCTAAAAGTAACATCAGCCAACGGTACACAGCAGGCCCCTATTCATCAGCCTGCGAAATTAATTCTGTAAAGCAAATTGGTGAGATTACCGATCTCTAAATGAAACGTCTCCAACACCTCTGTTTTATTCTCAAGTTTTGATTTTGCTCTCTTGGTTTGGGTTGTCCAGATACAAGTCTGTCGAGTCTGTAATTTGTGCAAAAAAAAGATAAATTAATGAGCCGAAGTGAGGAAAAGCGGCTCTGCTGACGCCTGACTTTGTGACTCCGAGGTTAATACCAGTTAATCCTCCATCTATCAATGTCCACAGAAAGTTTCAACTTGCTGATAGTTTTGCCACAGAAGATAGCGCCATCTGGTCGGCAGGAAGTTTGCTCATCTACCCAAAAATCTGTCTCTTAGGAGTTTCAGAAATCCATTAGAGGAGACGGTGGAGAAGGAAAACCAAAACTCATGTCTGGTAAATAGTGAATATAGTGAACGGAATCAGATAACACACGCTGTTTAAAGTTGCATTCACCGAGGTATAGCAGGAGTTTTGGGATAGTTTCGACTTTGGCTTGTGAATGCCGAGGCAAACCTGCAACAGAGCTGACATTAGCAGCTCTCTGGATGTTTAATGGGCAACCTCCAGCAGAGAATGCTTTTTGGTTGTATCAATCAATATCAAATCAAACACCATCAACTCACTTACCAAGAGAACAGTGAGAAAAACACCCTTCAGACACGAGGAATTGCTCGAGTTCATGTATTTGAATGCTTTTCAGATTTAAAAAAAAAAGTTGATTGCAGCAGTTAGTCTCAGAGGGCTCTATTTTTTTGCTCCTCAGCATGAATCACCTACTCAGTTCAGTGGCAACATGGTTTTCTAAATATTTACAGCCATTTGCATCTTCCCTCACATCAGGTCAGCCACTAAGCATGGAAAGACTGTACTCTCTGCTTTTTATGTCTCTTTAATTGGTGGAGACGCTCCCACATGAAGCTCTCCGAAATCAGAAATCCCTTTTAGTTGAGAGCGTTTCTCTTTCATCACACTTCCTTTGACCAGTCTGCACATCTGTTTGCAGAGAGAGAGAGAGAAAAAACCCAAACTTAATTCTATAAATGATGCTCGCAAGGCAAACTAAATATTCATTTCTTATTTTAAGCAGCATCTGTCATCTGCAGCAGCTTGCATATATGACAGCCTTCCTTTTTCAGTCGCAGCGAACACAGCCATCTGTGATCCCGCTCTAATTTGAGTGACAATGTCAAGACGGATTGTGCATCTCACTTCAATTGGTTGACAAAATCTGGCACAGCCACCGTGAGGGAGCTGCAAAACAATCATTGCAAACTTTTATTCTCTTCTGTGCATCACATATTGGGGTTATATCTGGGTGAATATATCTAAATTATCTGGAAATGTAGGGTGGTGACACCGTCAGGATGCATAAGAGACATGTAGTGTTCCATGATAAAACCCTAAGTCAGTTTAAAAAATACACGCACACAAATATAAAGTTGGATAATAGCGACAATATCATTATTAAAAGACAAACTTAGTCAAATAATTAAAACTTTCTGTCAGTGTCCATAGAAAGTTTAAACTTGCAGATATTTTTGCCACAGAAGATAGAGCCATCTGTTGTGCAGTAAGTCTGCTCATCTACCCAAACGTCAGTCTCTCAGAGTTTCAGAAATCCATCAAACAGTTTTCAGACTTAAACAACTTTTTTTTACTGGAACATGTTAATTTTATTTCCAATACTGTGTTCTGGTGACATTGGAAAACAAAAACTAAATTTCATTTCTGGAAAAATTCAACTGTTTGTTTGGCAGCTCGGAGTAAAAGTTTATTTAGAGAATTTAAAATGTAAAAAAAACTAATGAATCAAGAAAAACAAGAGCAGCTGGAGGTAAAACAGGATGGAATTAGAAAACTGTGCTGCGGGTTAGTCCAGGTTGTGAGTAAAACTGAATTTTCTGGGAGCTTGCCTATGTTCCCACAGCCCTATGTTCCCACAGCCCTAAGTTCCCACAGCCCTATGTTCCCACAGCCCTATATTCCCACAGCCCTATGTTCCCACAGCCCTATGTTCCCACAGCCCTATGTTCCCACAGCCCTATGTTCCCACAGCCTTATCTTCCCACAGCCCTACGTTCCCACAGCCCTATGTTCCCACAGCCCTACGTTCCCACAGCCTTATGTTCCCACAGCCTTATGTTCCCACAGCCCTACGTTTCCACAGCCCTATGTTCCCACAGCCCTACGTTCCCACATTTCTAAGATTTTTTTTGGAGAAATAATCCAGATAAAAACTGGATTTTCATGTAAATGAGAGGCCAAACCGTGTGGAAATATCTGCATTTTCCCTTTGTGTAAACAGGGTCTTAGAAATGTGAGACATGTGGGAACATAGGGCCTAATTTTGAAAATTTTCAGTGAAAAAAACAAATCTTAAAAATGTAGGAACATAGGGCTGTGGGACCATTGGGTTGTGGGAACATAGGGCTGACCCCATTGTAGCACGGCATATTTGCAGTGTTTGCTGTGGCAGATTTACTACTCAAAAACCTTAATATTTTTAAAACAACAAGTCCTTCATTCCATACATAAGTAAACAAAAGCAATTTCTACTTTTAAAGGGGTTGATTTAGCTAGCTGAGATAACTTAGCCGTCGCTAGCTAGCTTAAGCTTTGTTAGCATTGTTTGCCTCCAGCTGATTTTTTTATGTTTCCAGTTGATCACTTTAAAATGACATCCCTGAATCCATAAAAATGGGGCTTAATTTTCTAATATAACCTGTAGCAGCACTAAGTAATTCAGTTGATTAATAATAAATGCTCCCTGTGTTTGGAAGTAACTGTTGTTAGCAAGCTAGTTAGCTGGGGGTCAGCCCTATGTTCCCACAACCCATTGGTCCCACAGCCATATGTTCCCACATTTCTTAGGATTTCTTTTTTTGCTGAAAATTTTGAAAATTAGGCCCTATGTTCCTACATTTCTAAGATATTTTTCAAAATTAAGCCCTATGTTCCCACATTTCTAAGATATTTTTCAAAGTTAGGCCCTATGTTCCCACATTTCTAAGATATTTTTCAAAATTAGGCCCTATGTTCCCACATCTCAGACATTTTTCAAAATTAGGCCGCGTGTTCCCACATTTCTAAGATATTTTTCAAAATTAGGCCATATGTTCCCACAAATTCCACATCTCTACTCCTGGTAATTAGGGGTTTGCCACTCAAGTCTTTTGAGCTCAACACCGCTACTAAAATATCTTAGAAATGTGGGAGCAATGGGCTGTGGGAACATAGGGCCTAATTTTGAAAAATATCTTAGCAATGTGGGAACATAGGGCCTAATTTTGAAACATATCTTAGAAATGTGGGAACATAGGGCTGTGGGAACATAGGGCTGTGGGAACATAAGGTTGTGGGAACATAGGGCTGTGGGAACATAAGGTTGTGGGAATATAGGGCTGTGGGAACATAAGGTTGTGGGAACATAGGGCTGTGGGAACATAAGGTTGTGGGAACATAGGGCTGTGGGAACATAAGGTTGTGGGAATATAAGGCTGTGGGAACATAGGGCTGTGGGAATATTGGGCTGTGGGAACATAGTCACGCTCCCGTTAGCTGGGTAGCCTAATTTTAGCTTTGCAGCTTATGTTGCTCATAAAAACTGCATAATCCATTATTTTACATATTGCAGTTCTTATTGCACTTTGTTGCTTCATGAAGGACAAAAAGAGTATTTGAAATTATGTATATTCTGAGTGTCAGCCTGATAGAACAAACACTATTAAGGATTTAGTTAGCAAAAGGGTAAATAAAGTTATGCTTATCTGCAGTCTTGGAGTTGTGGTTAGAATATAGTATATTATATGTTAAAATTGTCTCCGCTTCAACATTAAAATGCAGTTAAAAGTACATATTGTGTAATAATCTAACAATAGCCTTTTTCAGACATGGAATATGTGACATTCCTGACTTCATAGATCTGTTAAATGGAAGACCTTCATACATCGGTGACTTTAATGTTAATGCTCCTCACAGCTTCATTCAAACATACCCATGACAGCAATGGAGAGAGCTGAGATAAACACTTGACATTTACCATACACACAGGATTGGACATTAAAGTGGCTCCCTGTTTGTTAATGCAATGTCATGCGGTTCAGACTTGTTGAAAGGAAGACGTAAATGTTAAGAGGTCTGGTAAGACTTAATGGAAAAGAGACCAGGGTGAAGCTGACATATTCAGATGCTGTCAAATTATTGGAGAGCAGTGCATCTCTAAAAGGGAGTTTTCTACCGTGTGCTGTTCAGTGGTTTTGCTTGTAACATGGTATTTTTTTAATTGTAGTATTAAGACCCCTAATTAAGTAACACAGAATTCAAGATTCAGTGATGATGACCGAGTCGATGTTTTGTCAGGGTTGAGGTTGAGTTAGCATGCAGATGGAGCAGTTTCGTGGTCAGCGGCCAAACGGCACGGGAACAGGGCGCAGAGAGGGAAAAATTATTATAATTCTGGCGTGACAAGGGAGATGAGTAATACAGGTCATATGGGTTTTACCGCCAAGGGATTATGAGGGAATGTGCACAGACTGCAGCCATGAGGAGAGGTCTGCTCTTAATGTTATTACAGTGGGACATGTCATCAAATCAGAGGAGGGACGGGACTTTTTCCTGGACCTGTGAGGAAGGAAGGGGGTGGCTTATCTACCTGGGGTTGAAAATGATAGAGTTGTGGTGTGGTGGGATTGTGGGCTGTTGATGTTTTTGTCTGTTTGTCTGTCTGTCTATCTTTCCCCAGGGCTTCCAGACTGATTTAGCAGAAATCAGATCAGACTAAGAAGCTCATATGAGGCGTAATCTGTGTGACATTTACATATATGTGTATCTAGTAAATCCCATAATATTTGTTATTAATTCAGAATTAAACTAAATGTGTGACATTAGATTAATTCACATGTTGCTCTCAAAACACCACAAGTATGCCTCTTGTACCATTTTTTTTGACCCAGATGAAATTTGCTTGCGCTGTCACACTTTCGGGTGTTTTTCCTCATTTGCTGTAATTGCTGAGATAAATATCTCCCCACAAGGATGTTGAAGGGAATCATTTTTTAAAACGTTTTTGGGAAAGTATGTATATTTAATTTCTTGCCATGTGTTAGATAAGAAGACTGATATTGGAGCCGGCAGCCAGTTTGGTTCTTATTAAAAGTAGAAACTAACAAAGCGGTTCTGAAATAGCTCCATTATTTCCCATTAAACCAACAACAAATTTCTACTTCAGACAGGGCAAGGGTAGTTGATTTTCCTGCTTACAGTCTTTATGTTAACCTGAGCAAATCGATGCCAAGCTCCTGAGTGAATTCACAGGCATGAGAGTGCCAATGCTAAAGTAAATTATAGTCTAATTTCTCAAAGATTTCCTTTATATATTCCTTAAATTAAATCTGTATAAAAAACCAAAGCATTTGCAGGAAATAGCCTGGTATATAACCCTTTGTAATGTGTTGTTTCACTTTGGTTTTTAAAGGGGATTAAAAAAATAATATATGTTTTAATGCGTGAACTTTTTTTGCAGTGGTTGTTGAATTTTTGCACAGACATGCAAGTTTCAGTCTTCTCATCCAACTCCCAGCAAGAAAGAAAATAACTATATTTACCAAAATGCTGAACTACTTTGGCTGCTGTATAGTCAGATATTTATTCAGGCGATAACTACAAATGAGGAGAAAAACTCTCTCTTGGCAAGAAAGTGATTTCAAACTATTCCTTTATAGAGGTATTCCAGTGGTTTAGGACTGTATTTCCATAGGGTAGAGTACTAAAATATAGCCCTTTAAGACCTACGGGAGCGCCCGCGATCGCATTTGCATATCTATTGTTCAATGCGGTAGAATTGCAACCAAATATGATAGAGCAATAATTCTTTTTGCATATATATCTTGAGGAGTTACACTTTCATATGATGCATCCAACGTGTCCCAGAGCGCTGTTTCCTTCCACTAATGTGTTTGTTAGAAATCCAGTATAAAGTGCACACAACAAAAACATTATAATCTAGACCACGGGTGTAACATCGCTAATTTCCGATGTCGGAATACACTTCATCACATTGTGAGCATGAACTATCACGTGGTTCCAGACCCTCACAACACACTCCCTACACTCTCCCACACCCACATGTATATGGAATCGCAAAAACCCGTGCCTCTGTGTGTTATCATAGCCAGTATTTTGTCACAAGTCCTATCACAGCTCCACTGGTGCTATTGAAGTGTAATGTTTGACTTTGAACTTTGATTGCACCATTGATGTATATAGTGTATATATATTTTTTCTGTATATAGTTATGTCTGATTGTATATGTATTTTGATTTTAAAAAAATGGCACTACAGCATGTAAAAATGTAAAGATATGCTCTGGCGGACTTGTTCTATGGCAGGTCTTAACCCTGCAGCTAAAAATCTGAGCTGCAGGGGAGTTATCTTGACCTTTCCTCTCAGGTAAAGGAAAATGTCTGTGACTTTTAAACTCCCTGGTGATTAAACTGAGCTTAATGTTATTTCACCATTAAAAAAAAAAGTTTTGACAGTTTCTTCTTCTCACTCATATTTGATAAAGGAGTCGTGAGAATTTCATCTAACTGTGGTAATTATCCTTCTTTCTTGAACCTCCCTCACCTGCTGACATTTATTTTAGCTCATGAAATATTCAATTGAAAGTCAGTCTTTATGAACACGCTCTTTACCTTATGGTGATGATCTGCCCAAAGTCGAGCTCATAATTGTTCACTTGGGCGATGAAGATGGCTGCCACGGCCTCGTAGAGTGCGGTGCCGTCCATGTTGATGGTGGCCCCGACAGGCAGCACGAAGCGGATGATGCGTCTGTCGATGTGGTTATTCTCGAGGAGGCACTTGAAGGTGATAGGCAGAGTGGCAGAGCTGCAGCGGGGAAAAATACAAAAAACTGGTCACGAACCTTCTCCGAGACAAGCAATGTAACACCGTGAAATACCTTCTATAGGAAATGCAATCATGTAAATAATAGATGTGTTGTTGCTCAAATAACAAAGCTAAACTTCAAAATGTGTTATTCAAATTAGTATCCATATTGTCCCTGGAGGGGAGGTGGGAGATGGAAAGCCAGCGGTAGTAGGGGGTTGACTGACATATATACAGGAATATGTATGTTTACCATTCAATTCCACAGTTTCCTCCTTCAGTTACCAATAGTCACATACAGTAAGTAGTATTATATTTACAAGAACCTGCAGTGCTACACAGAATAAATCCTCTAAATGTTTTCAGTCGGCAGCAGAGCATCTGATAGGTTTCTAAAAGGTCAACAAGGTGATGACTAACATACGGATTGTACATGAGGAGTTACAAATTGTAGCGCTGTTGGACAAGGTCATTATTTTATTCAATGTAACTTCTAGGATTGACTCCATTCACACTCTCAATAAAGCGAAGAATGCATATCTACTCTGACCTCGGAACACTCTGAAGTGCTTTGTGTTTTCAGACCATAAATTGAAGCTTTTTGGAGTGGTTGCTCTGGTAAACACCATGATGGAAGCATTCCATCTGTAAAAAATACCTTTTTACCTGCAAGCTTTCTCTTGTGTATGTTCTTTAAGAGACTCTATAGGAACCACAAATGGCTACATATAATAACTATTGACAGAACTTGATTAAGTTGACTTTACTCTCCACAACATACTTGATCTTAAATAAATACAGGAAAACAGTCAATACATTTATGCAAAGTCAAATTTTCCACTTTTACCTGGAGGAGGTGGCCAAGGAGATCAGCAGGGCCTGTAGAATGCCTCTGATGTAAACTATGGGGCTCTTCTTAGTGATGAAGAAGTACATAGCAGGAAGGATGAATAAGCCATGCAGCACCAAACCCATTACCACAGTGATGGCGTAAAAGCCCAGCTTCTTCCCCATGGCTGAAGGATCGTCCATTTCTAAGATCTTTCCAGCAACCAGGAACACAATACCGAAGGGGAAATACCTGCAAGTGACAGAAGGGAGTAGAGAACAGTGGTAGAACAGATGTATTAGGGTATGATTGCCAAAAGTTTCCCCCAGAATATTAATTCTCTTTATGTCATCAAACATAGTGGCGTTTTGAGTTTAGTGCCAAAATCAACATGCTAGTATGCAAAGTATGCAATGATAATCTTAACATATGACTACAATGTTCACCTTTTTAATGTAGTGAAATAGCATGCTAGCATTTCCGTAGCAGCACCAAAACACAGCTGAGGCTGATATAAATGTCATCAACTTTGCATGTATTTGGCCTCAAAACACAAGTATTGGATGTTTTGTGTGACTTGGTGCTAAAGGACAAGTCATAGGATCACCAAAGTAGTTAGTGTGTGTATACACAATTTCATAGCAACTAATCCTTCTGGAATTTGTATAATTTATAATTTATTACTATTATCATTTATTGAATATGACTTTATTTTGGTGCACGTTACTTCCACACCACCATACTTACCAAATGACAATGGCAACAATCTTCAGAACTGCCTCATTCAAACTCTGGCAGAAGTTGACCAAAGCACTTCCATTCGGTCCCATTCTTCCCAGCATTATTCCTGGATTGAAGACAAAAGGCACTAATTATGCCTCACGCATAAATGGATAATCATTGTAATTATCTGCTGTACACCTACAATGTTTTCAGCAGTGTTAATTGATGAGGGTGAAATTATTTCTCTGTTTTATGCCTTCCTCGTGGGAGTTCAAATCATTTTAAGTAAAGTTATGCAACAATATGGATGTGCCAGTTCTGCAATTATGGCATTCATGTGTGTGCATTACTCTGTGCAGCGTCCAAACACTCACCCATAGTTGCTGAGAAAATAACAATTCCCAACACGTTCATGCCTTCGCTGGTGCCAGGGGATGTTTTCATGATGACGTCGGGAGGCGGCGTGAGATCCAGGGAGAAGTTCTGGACGTCCGTGCCGTTGTCATCCTGGATGCCATAGATGTAGACCCTGCGTGTTGTGGTCTCATCCAGGAGCTGAGCCACTGTTGGTTTGGGGATGAGTTCTGGGACTCTTTGGGTTCGGTACTTGAAACCAAAACAGAGCACAGTTACAACAACTGATGCTTAAAACAAATTTGTGAGGAGATTCTCAGTCATCAACAGCTTTATGATTCATCTTTTAAAGAATAACTAAAGTAGCTGCTGCCAGACTTTAGAGGTGCCTTGATTTGATTTGCTTCCAAACAATGGAGCCCAAACACAGTAAGAAGTCTTAAATTGTGCTTGACCCTTCTCAGGAATAATCACATTTATGGTGTGACAGTCCAGTGTTTAACTAGCATATTCTGCAAAAAGTGTAAATTCACAGCCTTTCAGAAACATCCACAGAAGTCCTGTGTGTTTTTCTGTATTTGACATGAGGGGCAATGTGAGCACCTGCAGCAAACAGAAGCATGCATATTGTAGGATGAATAAAACCAAAACGAACCGTGTTTGTGTTCACTTTCAAAGTCAGTATCAGTCATGCGGAAACTGTATAGTTTAAATATTGCTGCCTCAACAGTGAGATTGGATTTGGATGTGAAGACTGACATCTTGTTGATGTACTAAATAAGACCTTACAGCCAGCAGCTAATTAGCTTAGCATGAAGAACAATTCCATTTAGCAGACGCTTTTATCCAAAGCAACATACATAGGTAGGTAGGGGGGGCAGCATTAAGGACCTTGCCTAACGGTCCTCACTGGATAACTGCACCCTGACCGAGATTTGAACCACTGATCTCCCATGCCAAGGTCTGGGGTGTTAGTCACTGAGCTATCCAGCTGCAAAAACAGAAACAGGAGGAAAGCAACTAGCCTTGCTCCTGTCGTTTTTACACTTTTTGTATCCGACTGCACTCTCTTAATCAATAAATATATCAACAAATTAGATGTGATATATTTAATAATAAGCTTAAAGAGTGTAAGAATCAAAGCCAGCAAAGCAGGCCTCCTATTTTGAGCCTTGGTGCTAATCTAGGCTAACTAGCTGCTAGTTGTAGCTTCATATTCAGCAAACAGAAATGAGAGCAGTATTGATACCCCATTTAAGTCTGTTTCTGAGAATTTCAAACTAATGCTTTAACCTCAATTCCAAAACACAGTAATATTGTTTCCTTTTTTAAACATTTTTTTAATAGTGTGTTTACCTTCAACATTTTTACTCACCTGTTGAAACGTAGCTTGAACCAAGTTGGCTGGAAACATGTTGCTGGGGAAAAGAAATGTAGAAAATTTGTTAATTTCTTTCAGTGAATGACAGAAGTGACTATATAATTCTATTTCAAAATAATCCAATGTAAAACTAATGGTAAAAATCTCATGCATGTGTTTGAAATCACATAAATAAGAGGAGAACTGTTTTGCAATAGTATTTAATTTAATGCATCATTCAATATAATGAAAGTTGTTTTCTTGTGTCTCTTGGTTTTTAATTTAAAATACATGATATATAGCCTACAATATGTTCATGGCCACATTGCATCCTGCAAGACAGTGAATTAGTACCTTGCCATTTGCATGACCCCTATCTCTTCTATCTGTGAAAATAAAATCTGTTCCAAGGTTTTCATTCTCTCCATGTTCATCTCTCACCCCTGCTTTTGACATCAATTCCATTTGTACCTACAGTCTGGATCCCCATTAGTGCTACTTTGTGAAGTAGCCAGTCTGTAGTAGTTTACTTTGATAGTTAGATTTTTTTTCGTTGGCTGAAAAGAAAAAACCCACACAATCTTCACTGAAACCCTGCTCAACAACCCTCAGAGACAAACATGAGATGAAAGGTTGTTCACTGAAAGGATGCAAGATAAAATTATATATGTTGAGTAGCAATTATGAACTCACGGCTGGGTTGTTTACAGTACATAAATAACCCTATTTTTCTGTGTGGAATTTGCCTGTTTTCCACAAGCCCAATCACATGCATGTTTGACTTGTTATAGGTTGCACATAAATGTGAATTTTGTGAACTTTGCTCTGTCTTTTCTTTTCGTATCAGGTCTGTAATAGGCCGGACAACAGTGCAGGGTGAAGCCCACCCTCACCCAGCGTTACCTGCTCCAGCACACTATGGTTAATGGATAGACGTATGGTTGGATGAGTGCAGACGTACATTTAATCACTGTAATTTAACTGTTACAGCTCAGTGATTTTCAGACATGCTTTTGCTCTAATTAAACTACACCATTGTGCTAAGAACTGAGGTTATACAGCATGTGACTGAAGGGAGATTGGCAGTATTATGAAACACTACAAATGCACATTGATGATGCTAGAATGATGGTTCATAAAGAAAAAGAGAATAACTTGATTGCTAAGTTGGCTCAGTGAATGAAGTCAATGAAGTAATGATGGATGATGATGAAGTGCTTACAAAAAACATTCACCCCTCTTTTATTGCTTTTCAACATTGAATCATTGTCATCATGTAATTTGGCTTTTTTGACAAGAATTTACAAAAAAGACTCTTTCATGTCAAAATGAAAACAGATACGACAAAGTAAAGTCAGTTAATTTAAACCTTTAAATAGAAAATAAATTATTGCTATAGTATTCACCCTCTTCAAATCAGTATTGAGAAGATGCACCTTCTAGGTTAGGTAAACTATTTAAACTGTAATATGTCACAGCTTTTTAATTGTGACCACATACAGTATTAGAGTGCAGTACTGTATTTTTCACAGTGTCAAGCTTTGCGGCCTGCACATCAAATGTGAACTGAACTTTAGTCTGGTGGCCTCGTGGTTTGTGAAGAGAACTTGTAACCGGTGGGTGTATAGTTAAGGTTAACTTTGAATAGGATGGGTCAAATGCAGAGAAGGAATTTCCCCAAGGGGATCAATAAAGGTTAGATTGTTATTATTATTATTAGTAGTAGTATCTCAACTGATGTCACAAAAAAAAGTCAGAGATTTTACCATTAATTTAGACGACCAGGGCCAGTCCATGACAGATTCTTAGATCAAGGATAAAATCCTTGAGGTTTTACTTTATTAATTCATTTGTTTTTGTTCTAGATGTTGTTTAACAAAAATATGATACATGATCTAAAAAGCAACTACATAGTAAACAATGCAGGGGCATACTGATGTTTGTCAAGGTGTTGCCTGGGTGCACGCTGGGAATCTTCACTGATTGCCTACCTGCTGTTAGTTTTATATAGCCAGACCTACGTATCAGAGCTGCAGAATGGTCTGACTGCACCTAATTATCTTTTTGCTATAGGTTTCATTAAAATGACTAATTAATTTACCGAAACAACCAAGCAGGCCTGCCTCATTGCATGATCCAAACTCTTGGTGAAACTTGCTATTTTCAGCATGTAGGCTGCTGCTCAGAGGGTGTTGTTTAACATATCTCGGGGTACTGTGGAAAATATAACACACAGATAGTGGAAGGGCAGCAGACGTTGCATGCTCTCTGCATCTGGCGAGTGAAGCTGCTAATCTGCAACATCTCATACAAACTATAATTTAGCTTGAGTGGTTTCGACTGTCATGAAATATCCATGAATTTAGAGCATTGTTATATTTTCATTAGAATAATTGAGTCCAAATTGATTTGGCAATATGAAGCATCTTCTGTTTGCTCTGCTTTCCCCTACAGCCTGCAGATACATTATGAAGCATTCTTTATACTAACAGTTTTTGTCAATCAGCAAAGTCAACATTGCATTAGCGCTGCTTGTAAATCCCACAGCAACACACAGCTCAGATCACAATCAGATCTCAAACAACACATTCCCCATGCAGGGAGATTAAAAGCCATAATGTATTTTACAGCCTCTGCATTTAACAGAGGGAAGTTTAAAGACATATGGCAAATATATCCAGGGACTATATAATGTGACTCGGCGGACTGTAGTGACTATTCTGCATGGATTTGACCACTTAGCCATTCAGCAGCCTATCTCATGTCTAAGACAGCGCAAAGCAGGCTAATGAAACACTCTGACCCCAGGGCTCCTAATAAATCCAAGTATGTACATATTCATACATAGTGTACTCATTATACATACTTATCACACACACACACACACACAGACACACATGACCGCAGACAGTCGGGTCCATTTGCAAGTGTACCGATATAGTATGCCTGCATGATAGATGAAGGCTGTAAAGAAGCTTTGCGAGATAAATCCAAAGCACAGCTGTGCTCTGTAAAACACACACACACACACGCATGCACCGACAGCCTGGGAACAACTGAGCTTCGCCACTGCACATGATCAGTGTGTAGTTGGATTTCATGGGCTTGACCAGTTTATTATTCCCTCTTTTTTTAACATTCAGATTGATATTGAATCATCCCAGTAGATCTGTATCATAAAAACGATACCAAAATCAGCAGAGGCTCAAAACACACCTAACTTTAAATGAGTAAATGTTAAATGTTTTTCAAATTAAATACAAATAATTAGTATTTTGTCTACAATGTTCTTTAGTTCTGTACATTTGAGCAGGCAGGAACACAATTCATCCACTTGTTGATTTTAGGGTCAAATCTCAATCTAGACCTTCACATGGGAATTTGCATTTAAATAACTCTAATTGTGGTGATGGTCTCAACACTTCAACAGCTAAATTTACAGGTTGTTGACTTTATTTCACTCGCTAACAAACATGACTCACCGTCACGTTTCTCACTGCAGGTTGTCCTGGTTTTACCTCTAACACACATCTATCAGCAGTACTAATTAGCTTAGCACATTAACCCATTGGCACATAAGGCTTCAGGCTTTACACTATGACCTCAAGCGTTTCTGCTTCAGTCTTCGTGCACGCAGAGCAAGTCTGATTTCATTAGTGCTGTTTTCTATATTTGTTATCTCATTTGCAAATCTGCAAAATCCAAAACAAGGACACAATTTGATTTGTTCTGAATTAAAATAATATTCTAATGGACTTCTCTTTTTCCTAGATTGTGTTTTTCATAAAATGATTTCAAGTAACTTTGCTAATGTGAGCTTTTACATCAGAGTCCCTAACAAATTGTTTACTTTAATGATTCCTACAGTCCTAATTAGATGAAGAATTTTACAAAAAATGGGAAAATTGAAAAAAATTGTCACTGCATTTTCAGGATTTGAATAAATATCTTCCTGTTTCCTGTCTTAATAACTATCTGATGACCCCTCAAGTATATCTGGCAGCCTCTCTTAAGAACCCCTTTAGCACAACATTGAGGTGTTTTTTTCTCTGAAATATATGATCATATATGATTTTTTAATTCCTTCATGATGCTTTTTTAAACATATATTCACAGCATCCATACACATGCAGTCTTTCCTTACTAAAAATGCACCATGAATACAATAATATAATGTTGTAACTGCATATTTTAGCATAGGATGTTTCAAGAGGGAAATTTCAGTGTTTTTTCAGTTTTATTTTACCTTTATTAGAGTTTAAAAATGAATATACAGTTTATATAAATACAAGTCATGTCCATGTCTGTATCTGTGTGTGCACCTCTCGTTTGAACCATCTCTCCTTTCTTATAAGAAATGCACGGTTTCATCTGAGCTAACGAGGGGTAGTGGTGGCGCAACAGGTTAAGCCCCTGACTACTTATCAGAAGGTCAGAGGATCGAACCCCCACTGCAGCCAGTGTTGAGCCCTTGAGCAAGGCCCTTAACCCCTGACTGCCCCCTGGGCGCTGCACCGCGGCAGCCCACTGCTCCTAGTATGTATATTTAAGGTTAACTTTGAATAGGATGGGTCAAATGCAGAGAAGGAATTTCCCCAAGGGGATCAATAAAGGTTAGATTATTATTATTATTATGATTATTAACTAACACTGTAACACACGACAGCCTCTTACCGAATGAGATCCAGCAGAGCATCAGCAGAGCTGGTCATTGGCTTCTTGCTTTCGTCAGAGTCCTCCTTCTGGGCCGCTCCACCCGGGTGGATGATGTACACCATGACGATGCCCACTACCACAGCAACAAAGGTGGTCCAGAGGTAGTAGGAAATGGTCATGATGCCCAAGCGGCTGGAACACTTGGCATCCAGGGCGGCTAGACCCGACATCAAACTGAAGTACGGAGAGAAGAGACAGATAGAGGATGCAATTAGAAACTGACAGGGATTTTCAGAAGCTGCTGCTTGAAGAGCTACTTTTGTTCAAAGTGGATACTTTTACGATAGATTTCAGTTTTCCTGCAGACGGAGACTGAAGTGACATGCTGCTCCAAATGTTCAGCTAGTGTTAGAAAGAAGTGTCACTATATTAAACTGCTGAGCTGCATTTAAAGTTACTTTATTATATCACTGAACCATACATTCTCAAAGTGAGATGCTACTTCAGAAATTTCAGGAAAATAGTTTTCAAATATAAGAAACAACGTCAGTAGTCACAGCTGTGTAATGAGGAACACAAACCAGTGAGATTCAACAGGATCAAACTACAACTGATAATTTTGCGACACATCAGAAGAAACCTTCTGGAAGGCTGAAGTACAACATTCACACTAATAACATACTTTATGTGCATGCACAAGAAAGCCTTTCATCAGACCTTCCACTGAGTGTCTGATTGTGAAATGACTGTCCCACTTAACCAAACTCAAACCCTACTTCAAAGCAGGGAAGCCCTCTATGTAAGCTGTGGCCTCTGCAACATTAAAGAAAGTAATCTGTGACAATGTGAACATGATTTATATGTCAGAGAGAAGAAACCGACTGAAATGATTTCCTCGATCTATCTGTCTTTCAGTATTTGTATCTCTGTCATTTCATGCTCTGCTTTTATTTCCCTGTCCTTTCAGAGCTTTGTACGCCTCTCTTTGCTCAGAACTCCTGAAGGCGGAAAATAAACAACTTAAGTTACATTCTAAACAGATGAGGGTAATTTGCATTTAAATGGGAAGCCTTGAATAGAGCTCCTGTTCAGATATTCACTTTCACTGACGTGTTGACATTTGAGAGTCCTTTTTAAGTCTTTCATCCCTGATGGCTTCTCAGGATGTATAGAAACATGAAAAATGTGTGAGCACTTGTCATTTGTGAGGAAGACATGTGGGAAGAAGTAGTGGGCGATGCCATTGAAAGCAGAGAGCGAGAACGATGAAGACATCTTTAGCTGCAGTGACAAGATTACCATCCATTCATTCATTCATTCATTTTCTATACACTGCTTTATCCTATGGAGGGTCTTGGGGGTTGACAGCTGACTTAGAGAGGCAGGTTACACGCTGGACAGGGTTAGGGTCCATCACAGGGCCTGACAAGATCTCCTCCCTGTCCAAAGTGTGGTTTGACTAGGCAAGTGTTTGGATCGAAGTCTGTCTGCAATCACTGTCTGTACTGAGACACATACTGTTGCTCCTCCTTTTATTGTCGCTGAAATGTATAGCCAAGAGCCTCCATCTCCTGCGAGCTTCAACAGCCACACTGTAGATACCCGTATAAGTCTACTATACAAAACTGCTTGCATTGTGTTGCAAAACAGGGGGGTCACAAGGATGTGAAGATGTGTGTGTGACTGTGCTGAATCATCAGAAAGCATTTGATTTTCCAACTGTGTGACTGGAACCGTGACACTAGTCTTTTCAGCCCTGAAACACATGCAGGGCTTTATTTTAAAAAGTTTAAATTCAGCTGAGGGTGATTTTTTTTCACTACACTGCAGCCAGATCATAACTTCATGGCTACAAAAGTGCTGTAGTACAACCTCTCATTTAGTTTGGGCTGGATTTTGGATCACAGTATGACTGTGGTGGCAATAAACAGGTAAACATGCAGGTAAATTAAGGGCACAGACTCAGCTACCTAAATGGAATTGGTGCAATACAATTAAATTAACTCGAGGCGATTTTCCAGCTAAAAGTATGCAACATGTAAACTGACCTGCCTCAACGTGTAGGTGAAGTCAATTACATGGATCATCTAATTACAATGCAGTGTCCCGCTGGAAAACCCTAGGTTCTGGTGTCACATGGATATCAGTTTGACACATGCCACCCACTTAAACATTGTTACAGACAAAGCTCAACCTCTAATGACAATGATGCTCCCCGATGGCAGCAACCTCCCCTAGTGGAGCCAAGCACCCTACCACACAACAAAAACTGCTCAGGAACAGCTTGAGAAACACGACCAAGAGCCCAAGGTGTTGATTCCAAACTCCCCAGATCCAAATCCGATCGAGTATCCACAGGATGCAGGATGGAACTAATCCAATCCACAGAGAACTTACAGGACCCAAAGGATTCATGGCCAATGTCCCAGTGCCGGTCCTGTGTCAATGCCGCAATGTGTTTGACCTATTTTTGGTTGCGTGAGTTGGACCTACACAATAGTAGGTGTGTGGTTTTAATGAGTTCACATTCCTGTCCAAATTCAAATTCATATTCCTACATCCTCCTAGAAAATGTAGAGTGGGCAGAAGCTAATTTAGCTTAAAGCAACACTGTAGTACTTTTGCTGAAATGTTGCTACATGTGGCAGATATAGTAAAATGCCAAATAATAAAGCTTAGTGTAAAAGTAGCATAAGTAGAGGAAAGTTGTGAAGTTGGTGAACTAAGAAGTCACGTGTAATCTGCACATCAAGTTCGACAACATCGGATCACATTAGCCACCATAAACTACTAGTCATACCAGATCAAATAAGTCTTTAGCAACAAAGAAGACAGCACAGTCTCACTTTGAAGAGTTTGTCATTTTGCAAAATATGCACTTTCTTCCAATTTTATGTGTCTAATAAGAAGCTAGGTGGTTACTGCTCCCCACCCACTCAACACTAATCTGGCACTTACAGAAAACCGCAGCTTACTGTTACACTAAAGTTTTTGTATGGATTAAACCAAGTGAGCTTTAGATGTGCTAATAGGTGGATATTGTTCCCTTTGGCTAAAACCATAGTAACTGCTTTCCCCTTTCTTTGTACCTTTAGTGTTTAGTGCACATCCTTGTGGATGGTCTTTACCTTCTCATTATTGATGAGAAAGAAAATAAGCATAGTTCCTCAATGTGCAACATAGCTCTGAATGTCACTTATCTTGGCTGCAGGCAAGTTGCAAGGTTTTTTATTTTTCACCAATGAAGCCTTTTATAGCCATCAAATTAGATATTCAGCTGAGCAAAAATATTTAGTCACATCTGGGTTTGTTTTTTGTCAATTAAGAGTTCATTTTAATGCACCACTGAGTGTTCTAGTTGCTTCTGTGATTGCTGCTACTTCTCCCACTCCAACATAAGGTAAAGCTCCATGCTGGAAGGTTTCTAAGCTCCTGCTGCTGCAGGGATGCTGATCTCTGGTTGACCCTTCACATAGCACTTTGCACATAATGATGAGGCTCTTGCTCACAGATTTCCTGTACATGCATGCTTTCGAATACGTAGCTTTCTCTCAAAAAAAGGACATTAAAAAAAATCTAAACAGAGATAAGGAAGCATCTACATTTCATCTTTTGTTCTTTTCTGACCCATTTGATTGTAAATTGAGTGCATTTACCAGTAAATTGCTGTCTATATATATATGCACAAATGAGACAATTATGGAGCCGGTAAATATGCAAGTAAGCGTGCTTCATTATACAGCAGCCATCTTGATATGTATATAGAGCAGCAAATGGACTGACATGCAAGTTATAATTACTGTGTTGTACGTGTCTATTGAACAGAAAAGCTTTTGAAATTATTACCAGAGATGATGTACCTTTGTCTGTTTCTCATTTGCGCGAACTAAGTGTCATGATGTGGCTGGAATTCACAATCACAGAGTGATGCACAGTTTGTGTGAATAATCCCTGCAGCCTCTAGTATATCGGACAACAAATGCAACTACAGCAGTGATAACTAAGGGGCTTGCCCTGAGCTGCTCAGGGATTAGATGACCTCCAGCAGGAAAATCAAAATGTCATAAGTAGGATGTCAAACTGAGGTGAACGGGTAACACATCAAAACATTAATCTTCGGGGGAGTGGCAGACAACAGATCTGGACTGTGCTGCACTGTAGGTTTGAGACATTGTTGATAATGATGGGATTTTTATCCACAGCAGCTCTGCGGGAAACCAGAGACTGAAGTCGGGAGATCAAAAAGAAAAAAAAAAAAAACAATATTAAATGTTGGATTTAACTGGGAACTGCTTACAAGTCCCATCTAATCTTGAATCTTATCTTAATGTGCTGTTGTCTTGTGAGGTGGTAGCAGCTGTGAAACTTGAGAACATAATCATAAAAAGATAAGAAATTAAAAGATGAAAGATATTTCCTTATTTCAGTTAACTGACAACACGTTTTCTTCAGTTGTTGATTCAACTCATGCAATTTTTTTATTATGTTGTTCTCACTACTTTGATGTTCTCTGTCGCTTCATTCACAGACATATATTCATTTGATCAACTGTAAATAAAAATACTGAAATGAAGTCACGTCTGTATCATCACAGGTTATATGTCCAGTAAAAGAAAAATTATGAGAATCTAAAATTGATATGGTTTAGATAATTGCTTTTTTTGAATCTCTTGTTGTCTTGGAAACCTTTAGATGTCTCTTGTGATCCCCATGGTGGGGAAAGCTGCGGTATATCCTGCACTGTACACTGTGTGTAGGTGGAACTATCAGCACAATGCTGTAAACTGGAATGTACAGAAAATGTATGTCCAATACCGGTGTTAAATTGATGTCACAGAAACGGGAATGCTAGAATTACATATCTGCGCTTTTTTTGGTGAGCAATGAAAACCTCATGAACTCAGAAGGGAAATACAAGCAGTGGACATCAGCCGTCTATTTGGACTTTTGATACTGGACACATGTATCTGCCCTGAGATCTCCGTCCTCCTTTCTGATGCCGGAGTCAAGGTGGGATTACAGCGCGTCGCCTGCCATGTGTGTAGCCGCTGTGATCGTGATGTTTTGAACACACGTACAGCAGATCTGCGCCAAGATTTTTGGACCATATGGTGGCTTACAGGCCTTCCTGCTCCACCTTTGCTGAGCAAGAGCATTACAGTAATCCCACATCCAGATGAAAGAGTGGAGACAGAGGCTCCTTGAAAAAAGCGTTGTCCATGGCATGTAGTCGTGACACTGTGGCCTTTGTTTCATTTCAGCAGCTCAGATCTTTATGGAGCACATAAATGTTGTACTTTATAGCTGTTTTACTATTTGATGTTCCAGTATTATTTATAGTTCCTACATGTAACAGCAGCTTTATACTTCGACAAGCAAGAATCTCACAGCTAATGGGGAATACCAAAAGACAAAACAATCAAAACAATAAAACTATAAAACTATATAAATAAATAAATAAATAATATAATATATATATT
>OMNN01028303.1:2254-14671 GCA_900302755.1 Chromis chromis | reverse complement strand
ATAAACATAGTCCCAGAACAAGCACACTCCCTCATGCAAATGGCAATCCCAAATGTCACTGGCCTACCCCTGCAGGAAAATGCACCCCACCACATGGCAAAAACATCCAACAATCAGGAACATGTTGAGGAACATGACAATGGCCCAAGATGTTGATTTGACCTCCAAACTTCCTAGACCCCATTCTGATCAAGCATCAATAGGATGCAATGGAACAAGTTTGATTGACAGAGGCCCCACTGCACAACCCAGAGTATCCAAAGGATCCACTGCCAACGTCCTGGTGCCAGACCCCATAGGAAACCCTGAGAGGTCCTCTTGTCCATACCCAATGGTTCAGAGCATTTTTGCCCACATAAGGAGGACCAACACAATATTAGGCAGGTGGTCATAATGTTATAACCTGATCAATGTACATGTTATGCCTGATCGGTGTATATAGCACCAATTCACTTCCCAATCATCCTTATTTATATAGCACCAATTCCTAACATATGTAACAAGGCACTTTACATAGTAAGGTGAAGGCCTTATGAATACATACAGAGAAACCCAACAAATCCAAAGTTTCCCTTTAATTCCATTTGAGTAAACAAACTCCCCTTTACCATGAAGCAACCTCCTGCAGAACCAGGCTCAGGGAGGGCAGACATCTGCCTCGATTATAGTGCAGTTGATTTTATTTACTTTTTATAGCTTTGATTAACAATACAGAAAACACAGAATATCATCAGCCTCATAATTTAATGACATTTTGTTGTGGTTTGTTTTGGTGTTTCATGGTCTTAGAAAGGCAGAGTGTAAGAAGGGATGATAAATATTGATAGATGAAGAAATAAAAGATGAATGGACGAACAAACATGTACCTTTTGGTTCTCGCCGATCTCTCTGCGGATCTCGGAGTTGACCACTGTTTTAGTGATGGACCTGAGAGGGAAAAGAGCAAACTCAACTGTAAAGCCGCAGACTAGTCGATATCTATACCAACCCAAACCTTCGTATTGTAGCTCCTGCTCCTGTGTGTGTGTTTCTTGTGTACCTGGCTTTGGTGGGGAAGTTCTGACTGAGGTCTTTCATAACATTGAGGGCATCAACAGCGGGAGCAGCAAGAATGCGAGCTGCTGTCTGGAAGCTCAGATCTATAAAAGAAAAGGTGGGTGGATGGGTAGGCAAGCAAAGAGGGCAAAAACGGGGGAAAGAGATGAGTGGACAAAAGGAGTGAGGAGAACAGCGAGCACACAGGAGGATACAACAAAACAGCAACACGAAAAGAAAGTATCAACAAAAATCAAAGCAGCGTGAGCATTTGTCAGTCTCTACTCAGAGTAAAAAAAAAAAAAAAAAGATGGCTCAAATTTCTGAAGCTTAAAGTTTAAAAAGAAATAAAGAACAGGAGGTGCTTGAACAGCCAACTGTTACTGCTATGATGGTTAACTTTGATGTAACAAGGCAAGAGTCTACTGTCATGATGGAGAGCACTATGAGGCTGCAGCAAATAGGAACTGCAGTGTTATTAACTTTACAGTGTCAGAGCTAATACAGTGGTGTTTAACAAATACATTATGCACACCATCTTAGCTGCATATTAGCCTGCTGATAGCAAGAGAAAACAGGATAAAGCTAGCAAATTGTGCCTAACATGTGCACAAACAAATTTCAAAACACGCAAGGTCACTTACGTTGTTATAATGAACCTTAAGGGGAACATAAATGCCTGTAGTTAATGAGTTATTTTACTTAAAATCACAAATCTGTTGGGGGCACTTAAGGTAAAGCAATGTTTTGAAAACCATGAATGCATGACCAAAATGTCTTGGCAACTCATCTAATTGTGGCTAAAACCAGGGCTGAACAATTAATATTATCGAAATAGCAATATAGACATGCAGTTTTTAAAAAAAGGTAAAAATGTGCCACAACAAACTATTTTAGACGAAGCATTATGGTTCTACAGAGATGCCCTGAGCCTATAAATTATGTTCTCCATATGTAAAGGAATGCAACTGAAAAAAGAACTGCAAACGTTACTCTTTGCTCTAAAAACGTCTCCAATATCGCAACCACAATATCTATATGACATCCAAAGATGCCACTACAATTACTAAAACAACTTTCGGCTAATTAACATACCAATTAGACAATTACTTATTATCATGCTTGTCTCCACATCTGAAACCTTAATTAAAACTTTCCCAAAGCATTAAATGCACAATTAGGAATGCAGATTTGAATATACACGTACATCTGTATACATACAGATAAATATATTCTTTAGTTCCCAACTGAAGAAAAGATTTAAGAGCATATGGGGCCATGGCTTGAAAGGAAAGTAATGGTCTGGCGAAGATTATTTCAATGCAGTGAGCATCTCTGTAATGGTGTTGTAGCCTGTGTGATTATTAGCCCCTAGAGGTCTCCCTCTCTTTGTAAACAGGCTGTGCTAATGAGCCCCAGTGGGTTAGAAGATAAAGACAGACGCCTGCATGACAGTCTGACAGTCGAGCTCAACCCCCTCATCCCCTCACATCCTTTATTCAGCACAATCAAAGCAGCTGCATGCTCACATCCTGACCGCACCTTGTGACAGAAACGAGGCCTTTTATGCACGGGAGCGTTTTATAAAAATACAAGTTAACAAGCAAAAAAATAGCAGCATGTGTGCAGTGAGCAATTACAGCCTACGAGTGAGTTTGAATACATAATCAATAGATGATGTAATCCTGATCAATAGCGCTTTTATGTTGCAGCAGACAATGATTTCATATCTTCAGGATATTATGGCTCAAATGTATCATGAGGACGCTGGTTGACCACAGTCATCGATTAAAGATCTCCACAGATAAATTTTCCGCTGCTGGTTTGATTCAGTCATGGAAAGACGTCACCGTTAAAGCAACAGAAGCCGATATTCATTTCTTTATGTGTATTTATGATCAAAGTGCGACTAAAATAAATCAAACTAGTGAAAAGTAATCGCATCAGCAGTGCATCTGGGAAAGGGCTGAAAAATTTCCCCTACTGGGATTAGTTAACTTTCAAAAGCTTTCAGTCTGTCAAGTGTGATGAAGCGAGTGTGGTGGATGTTTTAAACCCAGCATCATAAAAGGGAATTTAAATACAATAAAAGACCTGAAGTGCAGTTTTAAAGTGCTTTCACACATGCTGTTTGGTAATTTTCTCCCGCAGACGACCAAGAAAAAAAAGAGGCACTGTTGCATTTTGGTGCGATACGCATTCATAATGATATTTTTTTGCAAATACACCAAGAGGGGTAAAAATGAAGTGATACAGACGGACAGAAACTTCATTAACTGGACAGTTTTAGTGACAACCAACGTGCGTCATCAGGGCTATATGAACCCACATAGGGAAATCAAAAACCAGTGAGTGGCAACAAATTATGCAGTTCTCACTGAGCTTTGTGCATGTATTTATTTGATGATGAAAATTAATACTCAAGGCTGTTTTGAGTGTTGAAGAGGTAGAAAAAAGGACTAAAACTACGTTCTGTGTTATAAAATATACTGTGTGAGAGCCAATTTTTCTTCAGAGGAAATCCTAAAAGACACGAAAAATGAAAATACTTCTATCTCAACTCATTTTCACTTTCTGATGTGTCGAGGAAAATCCCCGCAAGTCGTGTGGCAACACCAAATAAATTGCCATGCTTAACACATTATCTTAAATAAACGCACCTGCTGCTCCTAAAGATTGCTTTTAAGAATGCTTGCTTAACAGCTAACAATCAGCAGATCACAGATGTAATTAAAATTTTTTTTTTAAAAAGCACATCTACTATCTTAAATACTATCATTGGTCTGCGTGAAAGCGGGATTCTTTTTCGGTCTTGGTCCAGTTGTTTGGGGTTTGATTTACAGCTTCTATTTCAACTTAAATGATCCTACTAAATGGTAAAACACTCAGATTTCATTTGAACAGAACCAAACAGATGTGAAAGAGCTCTTAAATATTCACTGGGTATTGTTACTTTTAAATCAGCAGTAAAGTAAAGCAAAATGTTTACTTTATGTGTAGGTTTTTGCTCCTTTTCATCGATAAAGTAAAGTATTTCAGAAGCATATTGTGTGGCCAGATTTCTGAGAAACTATAAGGACATAAAGGTCCCTCTGGGTCAGGGAACAATTGATTTCATTTTGATGGGGACCTGGGATTTTTGCCATTAGATAATTATCCTTTGTCAGCCATATCTATGAAACTAACAGACATTCACTTCAGGTCCTGCGGGTATATTTACAGGATCATAAAATTGATTCCCTGAAAATTTAAGTGACAGAAATAATGCCCACAGGTGTTAACTGTAAGATGAGAGGACCTCGCCGTGTATTTTCGCCAGCCTGTCACAATGTTGACTCTGTCAGTTTTGGCGTGTTTGTTTCAGTTTATTGTACGATTATTTAGAACAGATGTAAAACCACAAACAGACACTTCATCACACGGCCTGCTTGTATTGACAAATCCAATGATTCAGTAGGAAACAGCAGAAAGACAGAAAAAAATGCTGAATGCTGAAAGAGGAGAACATGATTTGGAAGGAGGCCCACCTTGCATTTGCCAGACTTTCAGAGGTGCCATCTCATTGGTGCTTTCTACTAAATGCTTCCTCAACTCCTTTAGCTGTTCTTTCAGCTCCGGGTAGAGGGTCCTGGTGAGGAGAAAGGCAGACACAGAGGGAGTAAATGCATCTGCTAACTGACTAATTTGCTAATTAAGAGAGAATGGTTGGATTCACGGATTGATCTGGTTATTTTCAGGTTAGTTTAGCAGAGATATGGTCATTTGCTTTGAGGGAGTAAAGTGTGGAGGAAAAAGAAACAGAGGGAAAAGGTTTGGCTAGAGTGAGCACGGTACAGTTCCTGGAGCTAATCCAAGCTTTGAATTTTTATCATGGCCTGACACAGAGTCACTTACTTGAGTTTGCCAAAAAGAAATCCCTGGACCTCGTCCACTGGATCATTCTCCCCAATCACTGTCGCATTCACCTCCGCCCCTGAAACCACAATCAATTAACTCGATATTCACATCAGTACTTCTCTGGGATTACATCGTCGTTTATTGACAGTGTGTATTCCTGTGAGTGTGGACACCTTGGACTTGCGTGTCGTCCTTCGCCTTGTACTCCTGGCTTTTGATGGCCAGCTCCACTCCGTACCCAGACAGAAACACTTTCTTTCCACTTGAATTCTGCAGGAAAAGGAGGAAAACATTGTAAAAAAAAGATGGGAGGGAAAAGTCGTCCTCATCCCTATCACAAGTGTGTCACATCCCTTGATGTGCCTTGGCACGCCACTGGAGGATGTATTCAAAAAAGGCTTAAACGCTTGTGTAAATGCATTCAAAGGCACAGACACTGGTTAAGTCAGTTTAACAGCAATCAAGCTGTCCAATTTATTTTTTTCCAGCTGCACTGATGACAAATTTAACAGTGTTTCTGTTGTTGTAAAATGCTCCATTAACTTCCTTGTATTCATCTCACTGGTAAAAAAAAAAAAATCAATCTCACCTGTATTACAAACACATATGCTCACTGACTACAGTGACAGCTTTCAAGTGCATACAAACAGCTGTTGGTTGCTAAGTACAGAAGACACTAACGGTCCCCTGGCTGGCCCTGAAGCTATGAAGCAAAAACTAAGAGTTAAGTGTTACCGCCTTTCTAGAGCCCAGGACCTCATGCCTAACAGACAGATGGTGAGAATAATTTAGCATAATCAGAGGGAGAGGGAAAAAACGGCATGTGAGGGGAGAAGCAATCAAACTTCAACTTGGCATGAGAAACTGGAGACACACTTCATCCCAGGTGTAAATGAGAAGCCCACTTAAACTGCAGAAGTTCTTTAAGTCGACTGAAAAGACAAGTGCTCTCATCATCTTGCCTCATGTTCACATATGGGAGCTGCTCAACACAACTACTGTCTTCCATTTTGGACACGTATCTCTACTGAAGTAAATTGGTCTCAGTGCCTGAGGAGTGTTGGAGTGAGATGACAGTATTTCTAAAAGTTGCTTTACTTTTCAATCTTTTTTGAGATTTCACCTGACAACCAACTTCTTACAAGGACTTTTCCTGACATTGAAAACATCTAATTTAAGGATAACACCTAAAGTCACACTGTTTTTGCTATATTCCTATCATTACATCGTATTAAACCAAAGCAACACTGCTCTTGTCTGTGAAATACCTACAGCCAGGTAATGGCGGAGCACATAAGTCACTGAGCCTTCGTGGACTTTGGATAATATAACTTGATGAAGCCTCTGGAAATCCGGTTTCCCAAACTCAGCATAGAGAATGACGACAGGAGCATCTGGATTAGATCCTAGGTATTTATGATCGCCTTTGAAAAGGTACGGCTTTGGCCTGAAAGAGACACAGAGATACCAATCATGAAATCTGTCGTCATTTTTTTTGTGCTTTTCTTGTATGTGCCTTTGTTTACCTTTCTTGTGCAGTTTTCAACAGTGTTGCTAAGCCTTCTGCATCACATGTCTTCTCTCCATGGATGCTGAAAAAAGCTGAGCAGCCTTTAGGAGGAGGCTCAGTGGAAGCGATCTAAAAATACAACAGCAGAATAATTAACACAATCCCAGTAAAATGCATGTACAAGCCTGTAGCAACCAATAACGTAATAACAGCCAATAACGTAATAACATTTTGCCAATAATGTAATAAGTTATTACAGTATTGGCTGGTTATTACGTTTTTTTGCATTTTTTGTGCAGTTTGCTCATCAAAAATAGGTAGTGGATGGCACAGTCGTCATATTCATTCATCAAGGATACGTCCCATGTAGCTCTCACTCTCCTTAATTAAGGTTCTAGGAGCCAATTTGAGAATCATTTGTTGTCTTTAAGTCTTTATTTAGAATATTGTTTATGTGCTTAGATATGTAAATTCATCATTACATGTCAGTGTCTCTGTTGGATGTTGCATTGTCAAATTAATTTACCACATTTTTTTCTTGGAAAACATTTCATTAAAACTTTTTCCAACATTTCTCAAGGAGAAACGATTCAGTCCTCACTTAAAACTGTATTTAAATAACTGGACTGGCTCTATAATGGCACTTAACTCCAATATACAACATAGAACATGAACACTCATTTACAAATGTAGTATTATGTACGTTATTGGCTCAAAAACTTTATTACATTATTGGCAAGTTATTACGTTATTGGCTTTATTACATTTAAAATGGCCAACATTATTACGTTATTGGCTGCTACAGGGATGTACTCACTTCTGCTGTATACTATATTTTTCACATCACTGCCCCTTGTATCTCAAACTCTTGCAAACCCGCATACAGTCCATTTGTGTGTGCGTGTCTTGCTTTTGCTTTAACAAAATTAGAATTGATTGGCTTCATTTAAACAGCATCTGTCCACATTTGAAAGGTTTTTGCGCCATAGTTTCTATGCCCTTGTAAAATATATTAGAACAACTAACTTTTCTAAGACCCTGTTGTGTCATTGGTGCGTGTTGAGTTTTTCCCCCCGGTTGCCTTTAGTAAAGCGGCTGCTGCGTGTGACAAACATGCTGTAACACACAACCACCACAGAGTATTTCTCCATGCAACCACGCCTGTTAACAAACCCAGGCGTCCGCTACCACGCGGCCCCTTTGAAGAATTTCATAACCGGTAAATGGGAACGTTATCTGAGATCCTGCTCCTGATAGTGACCCAGCTGCAAGCCGAGAGGCCTGTTTGGGAATACAGGGGTTCAGATACCGTGATCTGATTGTGCGTGTTTGTGTTTAAGGAGCATGAAATACAGCTCAGGAGGAAAGTTACAGATATGATATTGTGTGTGTGTGTGTGTTTGTGTGTGTGTGTGCAGGGTTTCGCTGCAGATTATCTTAGCCTAATGTGATATGATGTGTTGTTATTTGTGGACTGGGCTTTGCTCACAAATATTCATGTCTGTGATGTTTGGTGTACGGTAATGCACCAGTACAGGCCTTGAGGAACGACTACCTGGAGCGACTCTGTCATCTAGAATTTGCCTTTTATAATTAAAATGAGCCCTATTGTGTATGCAGGTTTCTATATTTGTGTGTGTGTGTTTCGGCGTGTGTCCATGTGGCTCATCTGCAGTGCTGTGTGATTAATGACTCCAGGGGTGAGTGAACACTGGCGGTCAGCCCTTTCTGGTTATTCTGAGCTGACCCAGTGTGAGCGGGCCGTAGTGGACACAAAGCCTCGGGTGATCTCAAAAATCCTTGGCCATTCTCTCACCTGTACATCAGCCTCAGCGCTGCAGGAATATTTTCGCTCGCTGAGAGAGGGGGAGTGCAGATTCTACACAAGGACACACATTCAATCACGGGGAAAGGACACTTGCTGTTTGCTCGCATTGTTTCCTCCTCTTGCTGGAAATCGCTTTCTGAAAAGGCCAGAACGGCTCTCTGAGAGGCCAAAAAACACCATAATAAGCACACTTGTATTTTATATTGCCATGCCACAGACCTACAAGGTGTGATCTTTCATATTTTCAAATAACTGCAAATTACATAAATAAAAAAAAGAATGCCTGAGGTGCAGACCTACATTAAATATTTTTTACCTGTATGTCGAGCTATCTTTGTAGACCCTAGCAGCATGTGTTCTGTCTCCAGGGAAACCAGCCCATAATTAGTATTATGTGCGTGCGCGTGCGTGCCTGTATGTGTTTTTTAATAATCGACGGTAATGAGATGAGTGGAGGGGAGAATAATCCTGGATTAACAGCTTAAAAATGCATGTGTTGTCATAACAACATCCTGATTGGGACTTAATCATTGAAATACAGTCACACAAACACACACACACCGGTATCGACACAGCAACCACCGGTTGTCCGTGCATCAGATATCTGAATTCTACAAGCTGTGTGTGTGTGTGTGTGCTGTTTACCCTGTGTTGGCGTATGTGTGTATCATTGACTTAATTAGAGAGTTAAGCAGGGTGCTCCTCTGAAGGGATTAAAAAGGGAAATTATCAGAATCTGGAGACTTAAAGCTGAAACCAGTTAAACGGAAACAGGACGAGAGAGATCAGGGCTCAGAGGAGAGAAAAAGAGTTTGAGAGACATTCCTACTATTTATATACACACATTTCTATGTTCATTTGAGTAAATTGTACCCTTGAAGTCACGCTCAAGCACTCAAATTTCCTTCAAGGTGCACAAACAATTCGTTCAACCTCTCAAAGCCACTATGTTTTTGAACCATGGACACTCTGTTTGGATGCTGGAGAGCTTTATGGATATTCTAAAGCAGAGCCAAGTAAGCAGGACGCAAAAAAAAAGAGAAAAGATCAAGGACGAAATGGACTCCCCTGACTTGACTATTGACAGGAACCATGTGTCACTCATCCACATCACGTTCTTTAAAGCTGTGGCCATGCATTCAAACTGTGAATTAACGACATGATGGGAGTGATGGTTATCTAACCCAAGGGTTTTCCTGACAGCCACCGCGAGAAGCCATAAATCAAGTGACCTTTATCCTCTGCTGAGAAGCCGTTTCCAGTATAGAATGGATTTCTAGTGGACGGCCAGTGAAAAGCCGTGCAGCTGATGGATTGAACGGGTTAACACTCGCTGCTTATAGGGTTTCATATTGTCATTTAAAGGCGATATGATGCGTTTTTAAAAAAGCTTGGAAAATGTCCCCCTGATCAATAAGACAAAAGGTCAGCATCTGTTATACAATTCATTTATTTGTTTTAAATGAAATATCTGTGGAAAGAAAAACCAAAAAAGTATCTAAATCAGCCTTAAACTACCTTAAAATCAGCCCCAAATTAGCCTAAAACCAGTCCAAAATCAGCCTAAAACCAGTCCTAAACTAATCCAACACCAGCCCTAAACCAACCTAATAACAGTCCAAAACCAGTCCAAAATCTGCCTAAAACTAGCTTAAAACTAGGTCAAAACCAGTTCACCAACAACCCTAAACCAGCCTAAAACCAGTCCTAGAAAAAGTACCAAAATCAGCCTAAAGCTATCTTAAAATCAGCCCAAAATCAGCCTAAAACCAGTCAAACGCCAGTCCTAAACCAGCCTAAAACCAATCCAAAACCAGTCCAAAATTAGCCTAAAACCAGTCCTAAACCAGTCCAACACCTGTCCTAAAATAGTCCTAAACCTGCCTAAAACTAGTCCAAAACTAGCCTAAAACCATTCCCAAACCAGTCCAACACCAGCTCTAAATCATCCTAAAACCAGTCCAACACCAGTCCAACACCAGTCCTAAAAAACTACTAAAATCAGCCCAAAAGCAGCATAAAACCAGTCCAAAACCAGTCCAACACCAGCCCTAAACCAGCCTAAAACAAATGCAAAACCAGTCCAAAACTAGCCTTAAACCAGTCCTAAACCAGTCCAACACCAATCCTAAAATAGTCCTAAACCAGCCTAAAAGCAGTCCAAAACTAGCCTTAAACCAGTCCTAAACCAGTCCAGCACCAGCCTAAAGCTCACCACCCGAGCCCGTTTCATATTATCATTCAAAGGCGATATGATGTGTTTCTAAGTGTCTTTAAAAGCTCGGAAAATGTATTTTTTCTCCCTCAGATCAATAAGACAAAAGGTCAGCGTCTCTTATACAACTCATTTATTGGTTTTAAATGAAATATTTGTGGAAGGAAAAACTTTCTGTGTTGTTTTTCTGTTCAGAAACTCATTACGTCTCATAATTAACTCTCAGAAAAAGTTGCCTTCATCATTGATCTGTGTTTTTTGGTCAATAAGGCTATTTTAGACTCCCCCGCTGCTGCAATTGTCTGAGGATGGAATGATTTCATGTATCTCTGCATGCTCGCGTTGTGTGCGCTGTTGTTGTTGTGCAGTGTGTGCGCGCATAGTAATCTTTGGTGGAAACATCTGTCTCTCAGAGATAACATAACCGGGGAATTAGCCATGCTGTCTTACAACCGAGCATCACGTCTCACTATTACAGCCCCCTAAATTATACCCTATTACACCTCTATATGTGTGTGTGCAGACGTAGTGTAAGCAATGTGCTGACAGTGTCGTGTCCTTGGGGGAGTGCGCCAAGTTTAAGAGTATCATCGAGCCCACCACCTCCTGTAATCCTTAAATCCATTGTCGACCAGAATCCACATAGTTATTTCTACATAATACAATTCCTACACAAGCAAGTCTTGCATCAACACGGAGAGCGAAGCAAACAGTAAAGGTGTAAAATAAAGGAAAAACAAAAAATAGACTTGCGTTCTGTAGGATGAAGGTGCTTTTTCTGGTGCAGAATTATACACAGCAATACATCGTTTTGATGTAAAAGCTCTAAACAGCCTGAATCCACTTAGCTTTCCATATATTGCATCCGCAGCAGGAGCGGTGTCTCTTGACGCCTGAGTGGTGACAGATTACTCTTTGAACTGTTGCTTTATGGGAGTTCAAACACGAGCTAAAGTTAACAAGGTGATGCACCAAAATCACCAGAGATGCAGAATAATATACTGAAGAAAAATATGAAACGCAGCGTGTAATATTTTATTAAAGTCTACCCAGTCTTTTTGAAATAGGGGAATAAGTATTTGTTGTTTCAACACACAACATCTGTAAAATATAGTATATTGGAAATGATCATGTGCAGATGGAGAGTACAGTCATAAAGTCAGCCTAAAACTAGTCCTAAACCAGTTCAATACCAGCCCTAAACCAGCCCCCAATCAGCCGAAAACTAATCTAAAACCAGCCCATAACTAGTCCAACACCAGCCCTAAACCAACCTAAAACCAGTTCAACACCAGCTCTAAACCAGCCTTAAACCAGTCAAACACCAGTCCTAAACCAGTCTAAAACCAGTCCAAAACCAACCCAAAATCAGCCTAAAACTAGTCTAAAACCAGTTCAACACCAGTCCTAAACCAGTCCAACACCAGCCTTAAACCAGCCCTAAACCAGTCCAACACCAGCTCTAAACCAGCCTAAACCAGTCAAACACCAGTCCTAAACTAGCCTAAAACTAGTCCAAAACTAGCCTTAAAACATTCCTAAAAAAAAATCCAACACCAGTCCTAAACCACCCTAAAACCAGTCAAACACCAGTTCTAAATCAGCCTAAAACCAGTCCTAAAAAAAGTACCAAAATCAGCCTAAAGCTAGCTTAAAACCAGCCCAAAACCAGTCCAAAACTAGCCTTAAACCAGTCCAACACCAGCTCTAAACCAGTCAAACACCAGTCCAAAACCATCCTAAATACAGTCCAAAATCAGCCTAAAACCAGCCTAAAGCAAGTCCAAAATCAGGCCTAAAACCAGCCCATAACCAGTCCAACACCAGTCCTAAACCAGCCTAAAACCAGTCCTAAAACTAGCCTTAAACCAGTCCAGCACCAGTCCTAAAACAGTCCGAAACAAGTCAAACATTAGTCCTAAACCAGCCTAA
>OMNN01028302.1:0-23267 GCA_900302755.1 Chromis chromis | reverse complement strand
TTTGTAAGTACGCCTCAGAATATTTGTTTTTACCTTTCTTTACCTGTGTTTTTGCAGTCTGCTCCTCAGTGTATTTAATACTCGTCTTTTGTTGTTCTTCTCTGTGTATTTTAACAGTCTAGACCTCAGTTTATTTGTTAGTACTCTTCAGATTATTTGTTAGTTCTCCTCAGTGTATTTAATACTACTCAGTGTATTTTACCAGTCTACTCATCAGCGCATATTTTAAGACTCAGAGTATATTTGTTAGTACTTGTCAATGTATTTGTTTGTACCTTTCAGTGTGTTTTATACAGCTCAATGTATTTTATAGTACCCCTCAGTGTATTTCAACAGTGTACTCCTCCGTGTATTTAATACTCCTCAGTCTATTTGCAGTGGTATAGACAGGGGGCGGGGCCTGTTTCCATTTTAGGAGAGGATTTGGTGACGTCACGCGGCCAGCGCCCCTGCGCACCACACAAGTTGGAACACGCGCTGAGCAGCAGCTAGAGGAAGCTCCGAACGTCAGTTGAACATGGCGTTGAGCTGGAGGGCTGTCAGACGTACACAGAGCAAAACAAACGCCGCCAGGGCCACGGCGCTTCTCTGAGAGCCAGCGACGGATTACCTCTGACTGCTGAAGCTTCACCGAGCACATTCATCCGCATTTCATCTTTTTCTCTGCTACCTCTGGGATTCAGCGTACGCCGAAGGAAAGGGGCGGTCGAGCGGAGTTGACAGCTAGCGTTGCGGGCTGAGCTAACGTTTACCTGGCCGCTCTGACCACAGAGCCTCTCCTGCTAACTAACGCTTAGGGAGCTAGCTATCGATCCCATCAAGCTATCTGGGTTAACTCCTGGTGCACTCAGGCGCTATTAGCCAGTCGATAATAACACAACATGATTCACTGAACTGTTGCTCCATTTCTGCTTGTCACTCATGTCCAGGTAGTCCGTTTTAATCTAACGTGTGAGTGTCATATGCCACGGTCGTGTTGCTTGTTCCAAGCTTTAGTCAAATAGAAAATGTCAGACAACCAGAGCTGGAACTCCTCCGGGTCTGAGGAGGATTTAGAGCCGAGAGAGGAGCCTGGACATCCCGTTGGAATCGCCGAGTTCAGCGGAATCCTCAGTAAGGTAAGAGACCAAACTGAATGTGTCTATCCAGCCTGGTCAATGCCACTGCCGAACATAGATGTAGATGTCATGGGTTACTCAGCCCCCTCAATGTTTGTATAATACATTAATTAAAATGAACATATCATTGATTTGCCAGGTGCAAGTCTAAACAAACGAAAGAGTGATCCTTCAAAGCAAACATAACACAGTTTACTGTGTTTGCTTTGAAGGAGAGCCTCACTGCAATATATTCCATTATGTTTTGAAATGTCATCAGGTGCCTGATCTTTGTGTATTCCTTCACTGAAACTATAATTTGATGCAGAAAAGGCATAAATTGGAGCATAAAAATCCACCAGAAAGCAGAAAATGAAGTGTCTAACGCTCAGAAGTTCCTGTATTACCTGCTTTATGTGCCCCCCCCTAATGTTCACATGGAACCTACAGTCATGCTGCCAAGCGCTAAAGGCAAAACTGCCAGGGAGGCGCCTGTCTACATATCAGAAATTAGGTAATCGGGTGATGTTATGGCAAATCATGGCATGTCTAATTGAGGGAAGGGTTATCCAGAATCCATCTAGTACCATTACTAAGTTGCAGCAATATCAGACTGGTAATCCCCACTGAAGCAAAAGGAAAGCCCCACTGAAATAGAAGTGTAATAGATGTGCAGGATATATATATTGCACAATTGGATACATTTACTCTAGGGTTCCTTTAAAAGTATTAAAAACTGTTGCTTCATTTCCAAAAACAATGAATTAACTGTATGTTAACCTAAAGCCTGTACTGTGGATCAGTTGAAACATGTTCACAATGCTGTTACCAGCTGTTATTTTTGCTTAGTGTGCTTGTGCTATGATACTTAGTGTAAAATAATCGTTTGTGGCAGTTGAAAGGTTAAAGCTGACCTGGTTCACATTCCTATTCCATGACTGCTGTAATCACAATGTGAATAGAGCAAATGTTGTTATGTGTTCCCGGCAGATGTCCAGTGATACTGTAAATATTGGTTTGACTACAGTATGCAAGCTGCAGGAAAACATTTGCTGGGACACCGGTACAAGTACACTATGTTTGTGAAGGGAGTGCAGTGTGTGAATAACAACGCTGCAAGCTACCGTTGATCTGTTCCGTTCTGTTTTTCTTTGGTAAACAGACCGTTAAGTCTATGGCTAGACAAAGTCTTGGTAACCTATTTTGCCATATGCTTCTGCCTACTTGTGTGAGGCTCTGTTTTGGGAAAACTGACCCGTTTTAATTCGTTAAGCTGCTAGCAAGCTAATGTGGTATTAATCTGACTGAACACTGGTTGGCTCCAAACAGATTGCATGCTGACCCGCTAACCAAGCATATTGAGAGATTAGGCAGATCCACATCCAGAAAAGCTCACCTGCTCAATCATACTAAGCCGTGTACACGTCATCGTCTTGTGAGGATTAATGAGGCTACACCTTACATAAAATCTCACGTCCTAACTAAGGTTTCCATAGAAAAGCAAACAACAGTCCTGTAATAGTAAAACTTAACATTCGACTGCTGACACTTTCAGAGACATGTTGTTTCAACTGTGAGGTGATTACTGAGGCTGTAGTTTCAGTTTCTGTAGTATTAAACTGCACCACTATAGAGTAAAAAAAAGGGTAAACATGAGGTTGGCAACTTGCCACAGAATACCACAAAGTGCAGCCTCCAAACATACCATAAAATACCAAACATACCATTTCAGTCCCTGCTCACTGAACTGAAGTGGCTGTATGGTGGTATTCGCTGCATAGTTATAATATTCCATGACATTGTGTAGGCGTTTGTGTTTTTTCTGTGCCTCAGCATACAAAGATATTGATAACATTGATTTCTTTTCAGTGGACAAACTACATCCATGGCTGGCAGGACCGTTGGGTTGTGCTGAAAAACAACACACTGAGCTACTACAAGTCTCAGGATGAGACCGAGTACGGCTGCCGGGGTTCCCTCTGCCTTAGCAAAGCCGTTATAACTGTGAGTACCGTTGAGATTCTTTTCTAGTAGTAGTACTTTACCATTCTGCTAATCTTGCGCAATGTTGGGCCTTACAAAACAAGAATGAGCACTGTTGTTTGTGCAAGAAGGTTGCATTTTAGCTAGGAGAGAGGAACTATCACTCTCGCTGGTAATGCTGAATGGTGGATTACGAGAATTGTGTGACGTGCTTGAAATTAGGCCACTGTATGAAATTCACAGAATTTCACCTTTGTTCAAACCTTTCCCCCACTTTGCATGCTTTATTTAAATCTTATGAAAAATGTTTGCTTCTCATTGAAAATGAGATCTGCTTATGTGCTGCGTATTGCATTTAGTTTAGCTTGCATGTGGAAACAACTGCACTTATGGGATTGACATTTCACCTACCTCCAAATTTACATATAACTCCAAATTAACACAATAGCTTTCAGCAGGAACACAAAAGAAGTTTTGTGTTTGTTACATAGCTCTGTTTCACTGCTTCAGCGCTGGTTTGACCTTTTAATATGAACTGCTGCTTCAGTTTTTACCCGACCAGTTTTTAAAAATCAGTTTCCATTTTATTAGCTTTGAAACTTTTTTCTGTAATATGCAATCAGAATCATAGCACAGATATAGTTGTGTGCTTCCACAGTTACTCCACCCACCCGCTCCCCTTTCCCCTTAGCCTCTCACATGGTTTTGAGAAGTTTGGCATCTGATATATAAGATATGATTCAGATGTCAGGCATTCTCCATATGTTTCTTTTCAATTCATGAAGGAGTTCAGATGTTTTACCCCAGAGTACTTCACATCATAGGTGAAAACCTATTTTTACAAAGGACTGATTATGTCCCAAGCTGTGCTCGAGGATAACTGGCTCGTCAGGTGACTGTTCTAGTTTAAAAACAGCATGCTATGTGGTAACACTTTACTGGAAGCTCCATCATGGGACTCATAATACTGTGTCACTGTATAGGATAGACCTAGAAACCCAGCTCCAAACTGTTAGGAACATGTACTAATTGAAGCAGACACCCTCATGCTCATCATACTTTTAATAATATCCTGTCACAGAGATTACAATAATCTGTCACGCGTTGCTAAGCACAGAAAAATTAAATTCAAGTGTGTCAACAGTGCTCAGGACTGGATGTTGACACTGCTTCACCTTTCATCATGTTTCAGGGGAAACGCAAGTCAGTCACTGACAGAAGCTCAGACTGTGTCTCTCTCCAAACAGTGACAAGGGAAATGAATAAGTTACTGTTTCCAGGCAGGCTTTGCTATTAGGTGTATTTGTTCAGCTTCATCCATTCCCAGCATTATGTAAATATTAACCTCCATGTGGTGCTCTGCTGTTGTCACCTCTCATTCCAGTGGAAATATGCCTCATAAGTGTGGGACATAAATAGTGAAATGTCAAGCTGGTGATGGTCATCCACAGACAGGTGTTGCATTTTTTCAACAGAAATATAACCACAGATTATATTTCTGTGATTCTTAAACTCTCAACCACAGAGGCACCATGATACATGAATAGTGTTAGTAGTATGCAATAGCTCATCTGTTGTAAAATGTGCTTCACTGCGTCACGTCACTTTGTTATAAACCGTCTTTGCATTTGCACATTACTTACCAACCAAGTGTTTACAGTTTCCAGGCCCAGAATGATGAATTATGGAAGGAGTCTGTTAATAGCATAGTAACAGAAAATTGTATTCCAACACAGGAAAAAGAGTTTTCACATAAGACCATGTGCGTATACAGAGGGGTGACAAATGAATAGCAATACTAATCTTTATTTCTATTGCAGCTCTAAAAAGTAAAGTTACAAGGTCTTTTACAAAAAGACACCAACAACAAAACATTAAACAAGACAATTAAATATTAGAAAAGACCGGCAATAAAACATGGCCGATCAGTGGAGCTGGGTTTGTAAAAGAAAGGACTCAGGTTTTAAAGAGGCGTCATACCTCTGGTTTGGGTCACTTGTTGCCTCACCACAAATCAATACAAAGTTGTTCTGAGTGATCCCCTTTATCCTATGATGAAGCATCCTGATGTGGGTGGTCTCTTCCAGGATGACAGTACCCCCACCCATAGGGCTCAAGGTGTCACTAAATGGTTGATGAAAAGGATGTGAATCATGTGTTATGGCCTTCACAGTCACCAGATCTCAACCCAATTGAACACCCATAGGAGATTTTGATCCGATTTGCACTCTTCATCACTCACATCACGGAAGACTACTGTTCATCTCTCTAGTAATTCCAGAGATTCAGAGAATCATTGGAGCTGTTCTGGCAACTTGTCACTTTACGAAGACACTTTATGCTGAGGTATCCTTTAATTTGCCACCCATCTGTATATGAAGTGTTTAGTTCAGAGGGAAGTCAGTGCTCTGTGTTGCTTCATGAGTCATTCACAGGTTTCAGTTAGGACACCACACTTGAGAAATGTGGGTAAACCTGCAACATAACATGTCATTTCTTCATTTCGGACCTAGAGCCAGAGCATAGAGGCTTTCTCAAAACAATATTTTGTCACAGTGTTGTAACCCAAGACTGGGATGGACTAAACGCAACTCCTGCACCTTGTTGCTGGTGGCTCACTCTTCCCTCATAATGATTTCTCTGTCTATGGAAGTTGATGACAGTGAACTGGATAACATTCAACCAATGTATTATAAGCAGTATACAGTGTATGTGTACACAGAGAACTACATTTACAGATGCATAACATCACAGTTAGCACTAGGCAGGCCTTTTAACAATTAAGCAATCAGCTTATAGTAAGTCCACATTATCACTGACTCATTATATAGAAACCTTAGTCAGATCAGTTTGAAGTGCTATTAGTGTTAATAATTCATTTCCTTTTGTTCTCTCCAAACAGTGGCTTACGATCAGTGACTCATCGACTCACTCATAGTTTTGTCCTTGATTAACATCCTTGATAGCATAGATGGTATTGGTTTCACCTTGTGCGTCTGTCATGGCAACATGTGGTCATGGAGGGGTGGGTTGATCCCACCACAGGATGTTCTCTAGTTGTTTGGTTGTCTGTATACAAATTCTATGGTTTATCACTGTTTCTGACTTTCATATATTTAGAAAGGTTGTAAAAGGCTTCTGCTAACCAAGGAATTCAGTTTGGCATCATTTTTACTCCACTAGCTCCAGGTTTAAATATCTCTCTTGAGGCCTGCTATCAACCACATAAGAACGATGACCCTCTTGTTTCAGCTTCACATCTGACGAAAGCAAAATGACGTAAAATTCTTGATTATGTCATCACATTAGGAGAACTCTGATTTTGTTATTTACCATTTAGTAGATGTATTCATAGTTGTCGTGCTTTTTGTCGAAGTATTGGAGGACATCTATGGTGCCTGTGCGCACATGGATGGTTAGCTTGTGGCTTGTTTTTAAGGTCATTTAACCACTGTTGGTGGCCGGTTTACATACATTAGTCAACTACAACTGATCAAATGTTCGACTGACTTCATGTGTAGTTTTCTCATGCTGAGTGTTACCAGCTAAACATCTAGCTAAGTAGTGTTAAACGATACTATGATGTAGCAGGTTGTAATTAATGTGGCAGCAATATAAGTAAATGAGCACTAGTAATTTGTGTTTGTAGTGATTGCATTTATTTACTGGTGCCGAGCAACTGAAGCCTATGTCGAAATAACCATTCTGAGGAAAAGTTGCAGTGCAAGCAGAGGTCAAGCTTCTTCTAATAGACTACGCTATGAAAATTGAGCTAACTAAACTTTCATTTCATACAAGCTTGTTTACAATCTCTGACCATTCCTGATAAGAACGCAGCAGAAGACTGAATGATGACTGAAAGGATGTTGTGCTGCCTTTTCTTTTCTTTTTTTGTTACCAGGTAATGTTAGCTTGGTAGAAAAAAATAATTCAAGTGACTGTGCTGCTTAAAGGCTACTGGCAAGTTTTAAGGTGAAAGATTTTCTTAAGTGTTACTCAGTCCCTGAGTCGACGTTGTAAATCGGTCAGTGCAACTTCGACCATTCCATTTGTTTTTATTGGCTCCTGTGACTTGATGCTCTAAATATAATTGAATCTTAAGCACTAAAAAATGTACCTGAATCTCAAATGAAGTACTTCAGGGTTGTTCCAGTGGGTTCCAGCAGCACTACAGCTATGGATATTTTGAAGGTGGTGGCAAAAGGAAAAACATCAGTGTGTGTTGGTAGTTGACTTGGACATGGACTATCTTGTCATGTTATTCCAAGGTTTGGGTGCTTGTACTTTTCTGTTAGTGCTAAAGTGGGTTTACAACTATACCTACAAAGGCTGACAACCGCCTCTGCCATTTTTAGATCCACGGTCAGTTAATAAGAGCACACTGACCTACTTGTGATTCCCTCCCTCGCTGGAATCGGTGAGTAGTACAGACTTGATTCAAAAATGATTTGGAGTTCTACAACAATCTGGTTTTTGCCCCACCGTGTCTGTTGCAGTTCACCACCTGAAATGTTTAAAGAGAGAGGGGAAAAGAGTTCAGATGGAGGTCAAACAAACCATTCCAAGTGACGTCAGGCTCTGTGGAAATGTGCCAAGTGTCTTTAGCCAGGAAATGTGACTCTTCCTCACAGCATGTGACTTCCTCCACAGAGGAGGGTTATGAGGAGGGTCAGGAACCACATGCCTAATTCTGTATGTGTGTATTTGACTGACAGAATGTCGTTCGTATGGTCACCCACGCTTATTTAGAGTTCCCTTTCCCTGTCTTTCACTTTGACCACTCAGTGAGTCAGTGTTTCCTTCATGAGGGAGTCTGTTTTGGTGTTTAGGGAGTCAGCAGAAAGATGTTCCTGGCACTAGATCGTAGTAATAATTTTGACGGAATGAGACACTATATTTGTCAGAAGCTCCTTTCCACAGGGCGTAATTATACTCTTTAAATTTGTTAAAACTAGTAGTGAAATATATTTAGGTCTGTTTCCTAGTGTTTACATTGGTTTCAGCCCCCTCCGTCGTTTTAGCTGCGATGATTTCCAGTGATTTCTCTACTCCTGGCCCTTTCAGTTGTGGAGACTGTGACTGCAGACACGTACACCGGCTGAAAAGACACTGGAAGGGAGAGGACAGAAAGGGGAGTCTTTTTGAAGCCGAGTAGGAAGTTTATGTTTCCAGAGAATAGAGGCATGGTCAAACTGTTTTGTGTCATCATTTTGATTGTGGCATTATACGACTTTCTCCATCAATATAGTAAATGATCTCATAAAATGTTGTGTCTCCCTTTTCCCTTTTAAGTTGGAAAACTATCCAAAGCAAACAAAGACACACAGAATGAGTCCCCCAGTACTAAAGACTTTGACACTGATGATATGAAAGAGAAATAAAAGCTGTTGTGGGAACCGACACAAAGGGAGGCGTTTGACAGACGTCAGAAATAGTTGCAGGCAAAGCATCAAAAATTAGGCAAGCATGGCAACACAGTGCCCCAAATTAACAAAGGAAAAACTGCTCTGATGGGAGACTGCTTTGGTATATCAGTGAGCAAGACTTCAATGTGTCATCCACACTGTTGATTGGCCTTTTAAAGTATCGTCTCCGAAGTTCAAATCCTTCATAAAGTGCATATCCTAATGATCACAATTTCCATTTTTCCCCCAGATACAATTAACAATAATAAATACTATTTTTTTTATTTGATTTGTTCCTTATTTTCATTTAAACCTATGAAAATGGTCAGAATATAGATTTGTCTATATAAAGTGCATCACTGGAATTAAATCAAGCATTTCTGTATCTGTATCTCTATCCATGTCTGTATGCCTGCTTCTGCTGTGATTGGACACAGGAAGCTATAAGATATTGGAGAACTGGTAATGTTGATTTTGTTATATGTAACCCTGTGTTCTTGTTTCTATAGTTGTTATTTCATCTGCCTACACAGACATGCACAACACAAATAGGCAGACACACAAATAGGGCCACAACTAATGATTGTTCCATTGTCAGTGAATCTTTCTCGATTGATCAATTAGTGGTAATTGTTAGAAAATGGTGACAAATGACGACCAGTGTTTCCCAGAGCCCAAGATGACATCCTCAAATGTCTTGTTTTGTCCACAACCCAAATACACACAGTTCACTCTGACAGAGTAGCAACAAAACCAGAAAATATACAAAAATCTTTTCTTTAAAAATGAATTTAATGGTTGACAACTAACCGATCAATCTTGGCAGCTCCACACACAAACTAAACACCCTGCTTGCCTTTCACACAGGGCCCAGACTGAGTTCATCGTCAGCATGTCATGCTGTCTTGAAAAGTAGCCCTCCAGTGATGCATTACTCTCTACCGTTGCCTTGGATCCCAGTATTGTGAAACCCAGTGCACTCTTCCATTCCTCAGCCCTGCTTACCAGTCAGTACAGCCACGACCCTGTAGTCCAGAGGTGATAGAGAGCAACAAGTTTTCTCACTTTCCCAGAAACCAAATGGCACTAAAATCCCATCTAACACAAAACTGTTACAGGCAAGCTGTGTGTGTGGCGATTCCTCCATTTGTGAACAAAAGTTTACATACACTTGTGAAGACCATGTGTATCCATTAAGACAATTAAGAGTTAGAGGAAGCATTGGAAACTCAAGACGGCCATGGTATACATGGTGTTTACAAGTGTGTGTAAACCTGCTACTTTTAGTCCAGTCAGTGGCTTGTTGAAGTTGCAAACTGATCAGTGTAATCCCAGGTTTACAGAGAAGCAGGATGTTGAAGTTGTCAGCTAATCTTTTGTTTTTGTTATCACCGATGCAGAGTTAAGGATGCATCGCGCTTGTTTCCTTCCCTGCTTGCGCTTCCTCTTCTCATCTGTCTCTGTGACTGCTGTTGACCTTATGCAAGTGCCTCTGTTAACTCTAAAACCAGCGTCACATTTGGAAAGCTTTTAGTATTCATTCTCATGTTGTGCATTATTGACACAGAACATTTTGGTCTTGGCCTCAGAGCGGCCCAGATGCCAGGCAACGTTGCCAAGTCACACTCTTGCAATGAAATCTCCTTAAAGACACTATAGTGGGCCATTTGTTACCCTGCCAACGCGCCGAAGTAATACAGTCTCTGGTAATGGTTTGGACTCGGGCTGTCTCGGGGCACATGCATCCGCTGGGTCATATTAGATTGCAGTTGTTAATGATTATGTGCTTGTTTGATTATAGCTTGTCTCACAGAATATAACAGTTTAAGTAGTGGTAATCTTGTATAGATTAAATAGAGTTGGTAGACGGGAATAATCAATAAAGTATAATTACAATGTTTTCCCTCACAGTAACGTTATCGATTCGCTAATCCAAAAAAAAATCAATAATTGCATGAATTAAACACTACAGCTGGTAGTTTCAGTCCCTTCCTCTTTCTCTCTGACTGAAAGTGTTTCAAAGATTGCATTAATAGTGCATCACAAAATGCTAAACCAGAGATTCCACATGTGTTTATTGTATTGCGGCCAGCATAGGAATGTAGAAGCCTTTTATCTGAGGTGATTTTTCTTTTCTTACGCTGCAGTCTCTGCTCAGTTTTTTCCCCCCAATTTGCAGTCCCTCTCTCGCCTTCGTCCTTGACTGCGCTTGAACAAGCCAGACTTGCGCTCATATATCAGCCCGTTCTTTCACTGTGATGTGAATTTAGCCTTGAGACTCACCGCTGAAGTGTCCATTCAGAGGACCCGATACATTTAGTAACTACAGGTAAATACCATCGCTGTCACCACCTCTGCCCTTTCCCAGCAACACACCCCCAACACACAGACAGACTGTGGTTGATGAGCAAGCCAGCACAGCAGTTTTACAATGCTTAGCGTACACTGGAGGGCTATTAGGAATATGCTCCGTTGTGCAAAATACTTTAAGAGGCCAGCTATCTGCTACTGCTCCTCCTGCGGGACTCTGTGTGAAAATGGAGGCCTCTGTGCCTGTGGTACATTCTTCTTTGTCTATCATCCCTTTGAGATGTATAGATTGGCCTAAATTAAAGACGTCCAATCCGCATCACTGAGGTTGTGGTGGATTGCCATGTGCTCAGTTGTTAAAGCTGACTCAGGAACAGATTGTCGCCCACCATGTAACATAGAGGGGAGAGATTCACACTTTGCTTTTTCGGTGTCATTTTGATAGCTATTTACATGGGTGGCCACCTCGCACATATGCCTCTCTCTGCTCTCCTGACCACCAAAGAGATTTGCTATGAAAAGAACATGACGGCTAAGAACTGCGCGGCAGCATCATCGCAGAAATCCAGCCAGCTGAGTTTCCATAGCCGACCTCATTTAACAGAATCACACACACTGATTAACCTCATTTTGTGTCCCGTTTCCTTTCTCTCTGTGTATATGTTCTAGCCTCATGAGTTTGACGAGTGCCGCATGGACATCAGCGTGAACGACAGCGTGTGGTATCTCAGAGCTCAAGACCCGGAGCACAGACACCAGTGGATCGAGTCCATTGAGCTGCACAGGGTAAGTCGTGCCAATAAAATGCTGGTGTCAAAAGAAATCCTTGTCACATTTTCAAACAAATATGAATCATTTCATACAAGGCTGGATTTGTGAATGTGTGTGTTTACTGTATGCGTGTGTGTGTGTTTCTATTAGAGTATCAGAGAAGGCAGGAGAGAGAAGGGAGGAGTCCCAGGAACAATAATCATCCCTCCACCACTGGTGCGTTTGTTGACAAGTCTGTAGGACTGTAGAAGTTCTGGTGTCTTTAGCACGGTACACTGTTACAGATAGTATGTGTGTTGGTGATAAATCATCAGTAACATACATGCATTCTTCTGCATAAGCATGTATTCTGTGTGGATAGTTAACTATTGGTGCATGACTTGTGTAATGGCTTTTAACACAGGGGCATGGGTAGCTCAAAGTTATCTTAACCTTGGAGTTGGCACCGGTTAGCATAATCCCTTTTCACACACAGACATTTAACACGTGGATAACTTTGAAAAGGGTTACAAGACTTGCTGATGGAGCTGTTTGAAGAACACAGCCAAAAATATAACTGTGTTTAAATCATTTTTCCAGGAACAGCCCGAAAAAGTTAACCCTCTGACCCCCAACCACTTTGCACCTGTCACATGTTTTTACTCACTGTTGGCTCATTTTGCACTGCAATATAAAGTCCTGCACCTCTATGGAAACAGCACAACCACGACTAGAAGGAGAGAGAACTCAAGAACGTCCTCTGTGTGGTATGACAAAGTTATAATGCCATAAACTGTGAAAAACAAACACAAAACAACAGCTGGATTTATCTCTCATTTATTTATTTTACAAATTTGAAGAGAAAAAAAACTGGAATCAACATGTCCAACATTTTACCAAGTGACCACATGTGTTACTAATACTGACAAAATGGTGACTCTACATACTACAGATATTTTACAGCTTACGTTTTTAATGTGTTTGCATACTTGTCTCCTTTCTGCTGTGTGTAAACACAACCTGCAGCGCAACCTGCTTCACTCAAGTAGTCCCTGAATATTTTTTGTGACTCGAGGCTGAGTAACCCATATTCTATTTCTGATAAATGATGTCATTTTTGGCAACTATTTACAAAAACAACGTGTTTTAAACCTGCCAGCAAATTTTGGGGTTCAGAGGGTTAACTTATCCTGCAGGTGAGGCAGCCAGATCTGGACTAAAGTAAGGGGTTTTCTGGCATTTTCCTAAAATATATCAGTGCAATGTGAATTTCCACGTTGCTGCACTACAAGCTCCTGGTTTACGTGCAGTATGAAAAGCCTTGTAGTGCAGGGAGAGCAGACGTAGCTCAGCCATTGTGTTTATTCAGTGCGAAGGACAAAGGAAGCAGGTTGCAGACCACTGGGTAAAAGACAATAGGGGCTGAGAAGACCCACACAGTGTTTACGGCCACACATGCAGGCAAATGAACAAAATCAAATTGTAAACTGTGTTTCGCATTGTTGCTGAAAAGAGTCCCAAGCGACGTGTTATGTTTATGGCTTTGTTATTCATTCAAGAGGGAAAACAAATATGATTTCCAAGTGCACAAAATAAAGAAAGTGTTTGTTAGAACATCTTAATCGAAGGCAGACATGATCCAAAGCGGCCAGAGCCAGAGTCTGTTTGACTTAGATGAAGCGAAGGCAGTCACCACACCTTCAGTCCGTCTGCCAAAACACATGCTGCTCACTCGTGGTCCTTGGTTTGGGAAATCCCCCCGTCCTCCCTCTACTCCCCCTCCTCCAATGACTCAGTCAAGAGCAGGAGGGAGTCATTCTTGTGCACATACATACATACCCGGCCCTCCCACCCACAATGAGTCACCGGCGAAAACTCTTCTTCCTAGAAGGCCCTGCTTTCCTTTCTAACCCACATTACTCACGGCACTCAGCACCCAGCGTCTCCAAGGAGACACAACACACTACAGCGAGCAGCATCAGTCATCTTATAGCTGGAAACAGTGGAACATCTAAATATGTAACAACACTTGTTTCTAGGATACTATGACTGTTTAAATAATATCTTACATGTGCAACCATATGTGATACAGAAATGTCAGGGCTTCTTTTCTGGTCATTAAAAGTAAGAGGAATATATAAACTAAGTGTGTTTTTGCTGAGGGCACAAGGATGTTTATCAGCACCAGGTTTTCTATCCCCTCTTGTCCAAAGTCAGTCGTGCGTGTGTGTGTGTGCTCGCTGTGCCTTTAATCAGCAGGCACATCCGAAGACAGTTGCATAGTATTTACCCTGCTGCATACAGCTTAAGAACATGTGCATGTGTGTGCTGTAGAGCTGAGACTGTCTTGTTTTGAGACCCAGCATCTGATAAATGTTTCTTTTGCAGCTATTATTTAGTATTTTTCCGATTTTTATCACATACAGTAGCAGCAACAAAGCCTGTGCTTGCTTGTTTTTATTCTGTCATCAAACAGATTAAGCAGCCCCCCCATGCAAACAGTCAGATAGAGCTATCTGTGCTGATGAAGTCAGTGGAGTAGCAATATGTTGGCTAAAGGGCGAGCAGCAGTGACTGAAATCCATGCGAATGCAGGCAAAGCTACTTCTGGTCATTGACCGAGAGTTACCCTGCCTCTTATAAATGCCAGTCACGTGCGTTTACCTTTCATGCCCTCTGGTGGCGGAAAATGGAATCATCTCTTAAAGGGACATATCTCTGTTTCCCCTCTCTGCTGTCACGACCGTCTATTTTGAGGTCCTGGCAGTTATGTAAAGGGAAAAGGGAAGCAGTCAGGTTTACGGGAAGTCAGTTGATGTTTCAGTTGTGCTGTCAAAGTCAGGGAGTCTGTGCCATGTAGTTCTGCTGTCCATGACACTGTATCCTTTCAAAATGTTTAGATTAGATTATACTTTATTAATCCCACAACGGGGGAAATTGTTACAGCAAAAAAGTTAAAAAGCAAAAAATACACAATATACCCTTTAGAGAAAAGATAAGCAATCTACTATAAAAACATTTAAAAATATACAATAAACCTATGAGTGAAGTATAAGATATATAAGCAAGTCAGTATGCAAAATAGATGAAAATGTGTAGAAAGAAAGATTTCACAACAGCAGGTATGGAGACAAAAAAAAGGCACTGGAGGCATTTAACATTTCATTACACCATTAAGAATATTATTACATACTTGTACATTGTATTTCATTAATTAATATACTGTATCTTGTTTTACAACGTAAGAGAACACATTTTTTTAAATACACATTGTTTTGATATTTAATACTGTACATTTTAAAATCCACTAGCAGGTTTTAAAGGTATGTTTTATTTACAAAGTTGCCAAAATCACACCATTTGTCAGAACCAGAAACTGTAAAAAGCTCTCTGACTGATCTGGAATAAATCATGTGACATGCTCTTCCGTTGGAAAAATTAACCAAATCTAAGCTTAAAGGTGTGACATTTTATTAAAATCACAGTATTCTACATGACTCATTTTAAAGCATTTGGTCTAACCAGAGTTCTGTAAAACCAAAAACGTCCGTGCTCCTCAGCACAACTGACAAGACATAACTGACTCAGCAGCAGATGCACTGCAAAAAGTCAGGGACTTTTCAGGTGAACTGAATTGTGGGTTGTGTTGACACAGAGCAAAAAAGAGACAAGTATAGAAACAAGTTAGCAGCTGGATAGCTCAGTGACTAACACCCCTGACCTTGGCACGGGAGATCGGTGGTTCAAATCCCAGTCAAGGTGTCCATTAAGGACTCTTAGGCAAGGTCCTTTATGCTGCCCGCCTACCAACCTGTGCATGTCACTTTGGATAAAAGCGTCCGCTAAATGAAATTGTAGAATTGTAGAAGTTAAAAATGTAACCAGTGAATTATCTATAGTATATACAGCTGCCATGAGTATTGGTTACAACCTGTGGGCACGTGGAAAAATGTTTTGCATTGTGAGGTGTTCCAGGTTTTTTCAATTTTTGTAACAAAGAAGTTCAACTTTCAATTTTTCTATTATATAATTTATGGCATTATAACTGTTATACTGCACAGAAGACAAGTTTGCGTTCAGGTGCAGGACTTCATATTGAAGTGAAAAATGAGCACACAGTGACTAAACATGAGACGGCTGCACATAACCACCAGAGAAACTTCTTGCGGTTAAAACAGTAAAACGAAAACCCACAACTGCATGAAATGCACTGCACGACATGAATCTGATTCTTGAATGATGTGGAGTGCCAGATAAGAAGCCTGTGTTTAATTGGATCACTTCAAGTAAACAGTTAGTCATAGTTGAGCTTTATTTAATAAGGCACTGCTGTCAGTTTTCTGAATCTCAGCCTGTGTGTTTTTCTGTAGTTGTTTAAACAAGTAATTGTATATTATAATAATTCAATAAGCAGAAGTGTGTTTTGTTCTGTTAGGCTCTTCTGTGACTGCAACACTGATTTGTTTCCTTTGGGTTTTCTACAGGCTGATTCTGGATATGGCTCAGAGTCCAGTCTGCGGAGACACGGCTCCATGCTGTCTCTCACATCAGCCACCAGCGGCTTCTCTGCCACCTCCACGTCCTCCTTCAAGGTGAGTTTTTAGGTTAGTGTTTACTCTAGCTGAGGGAGTCGTTGGCTTCACTTTGTATGTGCACACATGGGGGATGCATGAGAGATGTTTGGATATTTGAAGACACAAGCTGTTCATTTGGTCAGGACTTGCATTCTGGATTTCTTTTTTGCATAGCGTTTCATGGAAATGTAAACGAAAGCTTTAACCACTGTGTTTCTTTATTGTTTGGTCAGAAGGGCCACAGCCTGAGAGAGAAGCTGGCAGAGATGGAGACGTTCAGAGACATCTTGTGCAGGCAGGTGGACACACTTCAGAAATACTTCGATTGCTGTGCAGATGCTGTGTCCAAGGATGAGCTGCAGAGAGACAAAAGTAAGAACCACACACCTACATACTCTAAACAAGTCTATCCAGTTGTATCTCATTGTGTTTTAGGGGTGATTTTGGACATATAACTGGGAAAATAACTCTATCTATAGCATTTAAAGGTTTATTTTAAGCCTGAAACGGTCAGCCGATCGATTAACTGACCATTTTTCAAGAAAAAGTGCTTTAGTTCTCAACTAAAGGGCTAACTGGAAAAAACTTTAGCTTGCTTTTTCCATACATGCATTATGAAAATGTTTGAGGTTTAGGCGAACCATGCACTGTAAGGAATGTGTTTCTGTGTGTTGTGACTCAGAAAGCATTTATTCTACAAGCCCCCTCACCCTCACCCCGTCTTGGCTGGCTGAACATTTGTTCATGGCAGCCTGCGCTGGGCGCCTGTGGATGACCACAGTGAATGAAGCCCTGCTTTTGTTCTCCTCACCTCCCTCTCTCTGCTCCTCTCTCGCTTTTCCTCTCTCACCCTCTCTCTCTGTTCTAAAGATGAAACCAGACCATTGTCATGTTGTCCAGCACAGCAGAGATCTGTCAGTCTGATGGCGCACTGTGCTGTAGCTTAAGTTGTGAATGGGCCATTAGGCGCTGCCCTGTCCTGGAGCCATGACTTCTAGAAGGGGCCTATAGGAACAGGCTTGTGTGCAATAACTACCTGTTTGGTGTTTTTGTGTTCCCTCTGATTATTTCTTTTCTTTTTCAGTCGTGGAGGATGATGAAGATGACTTTCCAAACACCCGGCCAGATGGAGAGTTTCTGCACAATAACAATGGCAGCAAAGAAAAATGTGAGTAATGTGTAATTCTCACTTGCTTGTTTTCAGATTTGAAGTATTTCTCTAAGAGGACAGAAAAACACAAAGTCATTGTAAAAAAAGCGATTGAGAAAAATAATGTTAAGAGCTTGTAAAACAGTTGTTTTCTTTATAGTTAGTATACACTCTGAACCTTGTAAGGAGTAATCTTGGATTTCAGGACTCGATCCAGCACACACGTGACTCTCGTCACACAAATCTGGTGTTCCTAACTACATTTACTGTTGCCTTCTGCTTCTCTTTATGCAGTGTTCCAGTCCTTGAGTCCCAAGGGAATCAATGGCATAGACTTTAAGGGTGAGGCCATCACATTCAAGGCGACCACAGCTGGGATCTTAGCCACTCTGTCACACTGTATTGACCTCATGGTGAAGAGAGAGGACAGCTGGCAGAAGAGACTGGATAAGGTCTGCAATATTTGGATGGCTGCAGTGTCAAAATAACCATATTTCATCTGTTTGCTCGAAAGAAAGGATCTTTTCTAACGTCCGTTTCCTCAATTGAATTTTTGTGTGTGTAGGAGATGGAGAAGAGGCGAAGAATAGAGGAGGGCTATAAATCAGCCCTCAATGAGTTGAAGAAAAAGTCTCACTTTGGAGGTCCAGATTATGAGGTAATACGATTGTGAAATTCATCCATAATGCACCACAAACCATGGCTTGTATAAGAACTTTTCAAGCAGTGTTCCCTTTTTGTTCTATTGGTAGGAAGGTCCAAACAGCCTCATCAATGAGGATGAATTTTTTGATGCAGTGGAAGCTGCTCTTGACAGACAGGACAAAATAGAAGAACAGGTAAGCAAAAGATCACAGTTCTTATAAAATGATAACAGACAAGTAGGAATGGGTTCCAAAACCTGGTATTAAACAGGCAGACAGACATTAGCTCTGACGTTATCTAGTCTGCTATCAGTAATTGAAAAAACAAGGAAAGCAGATTTCCTGTGTAACATTGCTACATAAATGTTATCTTGCACATTTTCTCTCACCAACTCTGTTTCTTATTCGTTTCTAATATGATGCATGTTCGCTATTCCCAATTTGCGGCGGGTAAAACACAGAGGCACTATTCAGCATGGAGGCACTTTACATCTTTTTTGTTTCTCTCCTGCTGTCTGTGCTCATAGATACTGCATTTTAACACAGCCACACTCCCAATAAAGCTGTTCTTATTGACGTATTTTTCTCTTTCTGTTGTCAGACAATGGAGCGAGTTTGAAATATTGACTAAAACACATGTAACACTTCATTAATCACTTCATAAATGCTGATGTTATAACCAATATGTTGCCACGCATGCGTTAAAAGTGACGGCTGTGCTGTGAATTCAGCTGTATTTAGAATTTGAAACTGCTACCGAAGTCAGAGAACAATCAAACAGAAAAGGACTTGTCTCGTAGTTTACAGTTTGCACTTTAATATTTCAACCAATGTTTCCATTCTGTACTGTGCTGCCGTATACCATGGCATACAGTTTGTCAAAATAGAATATACTTAAATGGAAATTTTGCATTTTTGCAGCACAATTATTCGTTTTGTTTATCTCTGGTTGCTCCACATATGCTATGTATGCTAGCGGTCTAGAGCCCACACACAGAGCTAACCAAATTATACAAACATGGTTAAACTGATGGTCAGAGCATCAGCTGAACTGCTATTCCCAAATTCCGTTTCCGAAGTGCTCAGAGCAGGGCAGATGAAGTGATTTAGAGGCCGCAGGCAAACTCTGTCTTGTTTTATTGTCACCCTTTTAGAGTAGATGTTAGTGCTGGCAGTGGACTCTGTTTTCTTAAGTAAAACTATTAATACCACACAGTAAAAACACTGTTGAGGAAAAAGTAGTGGAGTGAAGTTTTTACTCAAAAGTGAAGAGTGAGGGAGGTGATTAAATATAAATTATCTTAATAACTAAAACAATTGATAAAAGTTTAATCTTCGATGAGAGTAGTAGTACCGTTTAAATGTTATAAATGTTTAAATACCCATCCCTATCATGAAGGTAAATGTGCAACTAAAACGTCCAGTTTATAGTAAAACTACCTCTTTGTTTGTGTCTAGTGTCAAACAGAGAAGACGAGGATACAGAGATGCAGCCCCGTTCCCCCTGGAGACGTCTATTCCAGCACCGGCACACACAGATTCTCAGACAAGGTTGTTAAACTCTTCACTCCCTGAAACTCTACAAGCTCCTTTAATCATTCCACCCGTCTCACCTCCCTCTCATGCCTCTTCCCTAGTGTTTTCTCACATCATTTTTACATTGCTTTATTTTCCTTCATTTATTTGGTCCATCATCCTCTGTGTTCTCATCTTCCCTGTAGCGTCATAGTCAGTCCTCCCCTGCTCTGATAGTCAGGGCCCCTCCTCATGACGTCCACAGATTCAGCTCAGAGGTAACTCACTTGCCAAGGCCATTCACTCTTCCACTGTCCCTCTTGTCTAAAATAAACACAGTGTTTGCATGACTGTTGAATCCCTGGTAACTGCATGAGCAAGAATATTCTGTCAGGTCCTTTAAATCACTGTAGCAGCTTGAAGCATGAGCTCCTGGTGTATTTGTGTGGGATAATAATAATGTATGTTCAGAGACAATGTGCTGCCAGGTCGCCTGTGTAACACAAACGTTTTACTATCGACCTCCTTGGTATACAAGGCTTTGTGGCCACCAGGTTTCAAGTTGCTGCAGCTTGCAGAAAGAGGCAGGTTTAATGTTGAGCATGTGATCCCACCCACTGCTATTTGATTGGTTTAAATGTTGAATTTGGGTGGGGTTAAGCAACACAGGTTTATACAATTCAAAGGACCTAGCAGTATACAGCTTTAGAAATGCCACCAGTTTAGCATCTAAGCGGTAGTGCAGAAGAAGCAGTTAAAGTGCAGTGCAATGCCAAGTAGTAGTAGTAATATAGCTGTTAAGGTAATATGACTGTGCTATGATACATACAGTATTAACAGAAGGAGCGGTATGAGAGGAATGGTATGAACCGAATAGAATAAGCTGTAAGCAATGCTAGATAAATAACACTGTAAAGACAGATAAATGTAAATATAAATATGTTTATATTATGTTTAGGGATGAATGACCGTGTGAACGGTGCTTATGAGATCAACATCTGCACAACAGGCCTTAATCCTTAATCATTTAGTTCACTTATAGCACTGGTTACATATAATATAGTAATTGTATAATAGTAAAAGATGTGAAATTAGCCTTAGAATAATTAATTGGGATTAAACGTTTAGTTTATTCTGCAGGCTGCAACCAGGTTCCCAGGTTTCATTTGATCTTGTCAGTAGTTGTTTGCAAAAATATAGAGAAGTCCATTTTGCCGCATTTCCCCTATGCTTAAAATGTACTGTTCCCATGGTTACAAGTGGTGTTTACGTGTATCACAAGATTACTGTGAAGGTTCTCAGTCATCCAGGTCATGGTTATCCTCGTGGTTTCAATCGTAGCATCTGGACTTGCTTAAGTGTGTCGAGTTTGTTAATGGCTCCTGAAGAGTATAAAATCAACCATCCATCCATCCATCCATTGTCTTCCGCTTGGGGCGCCCCGATAGCCTAATGGTTATGTCGCGTGACCCAAGTGCTAAGGCGTAGTGGCTGTCCCGGGTTTGATTCCGACCTCGGACGTTTACCACATGTCCTTCCCAACTCTCTCCCGTTTCCGTCTCTATCCACTGTCCTATCTAATAAAGGCATAAAAGGCCAAAAAATAAAAAATAAATAAAGAATTTATTGTCTTCCGCTTATCCGGGGCCGGGTCGCGGAGGCAGCAGTCTAAGCAGGGATGCCCAGACTTCCTTCACCCCAGACACCTCCTCCAGCTCTTCTGATGGGACCCCAAGGCGTTCCCAGTCCAGCCGAGAGACATAGTCCCTCCAGCGTGTCCTGGGTCTACCCCAAGGCCTCCTCCTGGTGGGACATGCCTGGAACACCTCCCCACGGAGGCGTCCAGGAATAGATGTCCAAGCCACCTCATCTGACTCCTCTCGATGTGGAGGAGTAGCAGCTCTACTCCGAGCTCCTCCCTGGTGACTGAGCTCCTCACCCTATCTCTAAGGGAGCGCCCAGTCACCCTGCTGAGGAAACTCATTTCGGCCGCTTGTATCCGGGATATCATGACCATAGGTGAGAGTAGGAATGTAGATTGACTGGTAAATCGAGAGCCTGTAAAATCAACCAGTCTGTTAGAACTGATGAAGCCTCTTGGATGAGAGGTGGAACGTCTTCGACAAACTCAAGCAAGTCCAGATGCTACGATTGAAACTACGAGGATCACAAGATTAGCGTAAAATGTATTGTTTACCTGTTTTTATCACATTGTAATTGCTTCAGCTACACAGTGCCCATGTCATTGCTCTTTAGTAATACAAGACTCCCTTTTCTGAGTACATTCAGTTGTTATTCCTACATGTCGCCTGCATCCACCTTCACAGCCCTTTATAATGTTAAAGTATCTTCTTTCTAAATTTCCTGGTGCTGGCCTGCATGTTTCTGTCTGTTTCAGCTCTTTTGTTGTCAGTTGTGTATAATCTGTGGATGCAGGCCTTCCTGGCACTTGCTGACATTAGTGCCAGACTGAATACAAGATGATGCTCATTAGTGCAGCTAATCAGCTCCTGAAGATGAGAGGCTTTTTGGCAGCAGAGCACGCTGTTTAACTAGTTAGGGAGCATTATGTTGGACTCCAGAAATGCTTACGGGTCACTTTAATAAGTAATACATTTATGTTCATGAATCCAACTTCAACATTAGTAACATTAGTTTTAATTCACTGATTTAAAAACTGTCATACCGACTCGTGTTACACAGATGGGTTACCTGAGGAGATTGTATTCTTAGTATAAAATATAGATCAGCAGGTGCAGCTTTTTCCGCAGCGTTTCAGCTGTTGTCTCTGGTTCTCAGCTCACTTTGACTCCCGTGCTGATACCTGAGTACCTTTTTCAAGTTGTCATGAATCATTAATGTCATTAAGTTGTCATAATCGATATGGCCTCTTCTCTCTGTCGCTGGCCTTGTGTTGTAGGTGGAGGAGATGGTGCACAGTCACATGACCTACTCTCTGCAGGATGTCGGCGGAGATGCCAACTGGCAGCTGGTTGTAGAAGAGGGAGAAATGAAGGTACGAGGAGAAGTTTTAAACAACATACGTCTTAAAATACCTAGAATGTACCGTTTCATTGTTTTCTATCAAAGCCTACATTCATACAAACAGCCTCGTAAGACAATGTGGAACAATGTGTGTGCAGGTGTACAGGAGAGAGGTGGAAGAAAATGGGATCGTGTTGGACCCACTGAAGGCCACTCATTCAGTAAAGGGAGTGACCGGTCACGAGGTGTGCCACTACTTTTGGGACACCACCTACCGCAACGACTGGGAGAGTAGGTTTCAGCCAGTGCTAGTTTCAGACCGGCTACTCTTCAAATACCATTTCAACACAGTTCTTCATTGTAACACTCCCATGTTTTTTGCTTCTTTCAGCCACTATTGAAAACTTCAACGTTGTGGAGACGCTGTCGGACAATGCTGCGATTGTGTATCAAACACACAAGGTAAGAGTTACAGACTAGACATGTTAATTTAGAGACACACAGCTGGTATGTACGACCTGCTCAGTCGCCCTGTTAGAGCCCGATATGTAACAACGACCTGAATTGTTATTAAAAAAAAATGTTTAAACAAAAAACGAAATGTAATAACTGGTCGACAAGATGCTGAGCCCAAAACGTAAAAACCTTTCGCCCAACATGTAACAACTTGTTACATTTTAGGTCCATTATTACATATTGGGGCAGGCAAAATATTTTTCCCCTAATAGCGTAATAATTTTATTCCATCATAGAATGAGTCAATAATGTATGGATTAAAGGGCTTATTGCTTCAATGTAGAGTGTAGTATCAGACACAAATGCCCCTGTCCCCATACATATACAGTTAAGCCTGG